>ML994616.1:235134-380937 GCA_010093925.1 Zopfia rhizophila CBS 207.26
GACGATCCCCCCTATCGACATTACAAGCACATATTTAAGTAGGATAGCCATCCATAGTTTTCAATTCATGAGGTTGCTCTACATCTTTACCCTGCGTCCGGTCAGAAATCTCCGTGTTAACCCTATTACTCAAGCTGGCACTGGTACGAGCCACCTTTATTCTTTGACCAAAATGGACCGAAACAATAGGAAGGTTATTATGCTCTAGTAGATGAGCAAGAGTCACATCGTAAGAGTCGTTGAATATATTGAAAACGATATGGATTGTGTGTGGCTACTTGTGCATTGCCAACAATTGTATTGGCAGATCATCTTTGCTGCTCTGTAGAAAATGCGACCCTCTGAGATTTGTAACTGCTGTCGATACGATATCTTCGGTGGACGCCCACGCTGAATGCCAGTAGGTACTCTTGCGCGTGACGATCGCCAGAACTTGGACCACCTTTTGCTCTTCGTTCTCAGCCATTAGATCTAAAAATATTAGCTGTGTACTTAATATCTATTCTGTGAAGGAATCCTCATAGCAAAGCTTACGTTTTAGGTGTTGTGCGAAGGAAATAGCGATTAATAAGGGGAGGGGAGAGGCGGGTTGAAGTTTGGGTCTTGGGAGGAAGACCCCATATATAATAAACACGAAGTTTCTATCACGTGATGAATGGCGAGAGCCGGTATACCATGCACACCTTTCCTGAGTGCTCTGCCCCCCGTGGTTTTGACGTTCCACGACAAAGGTTATAGCCTTGCTTTCAGGGTGTTCTTCGCGTGGCTCCTCCAATCTGCTCGCCTGCGCATAAGCATTTCAGCCTCTAAAAGTTTGTGCGCATCGTCAGCCGAAGCTTAGCGCTAATACACAGACCCTCCTCATCACCCTCCTTATCATCCTCCTCTGGGATGTATATAGTAAGTAGTTAGTTTAGGTTTAGTGGAGGGTATTATCACGGATGTGGATATCAGGGCATCATACGGAACGTACACTATCATATGATAGTGCCAGGGATATATTTACCTACCATAGCCAGTAGAAATAATAAACTTTTATATAACTTTAAGATCTCACAGCATTAAGCCTTTTCGCTACAGGCATTCTGACATATCTTAGCTTTTAAAGATCATTGTCAAAATGACATGTCCTGCCCTTCAACGAAAGAAATTATAGGGAGCCGTGAAACGAGTAGGAAAGCTCCAGATAAATCAAGACATGTTTAGCTGCGAGTTTAACCTAGAAAATTTAGCACCATAGTCACGCAGCTAACGCTGATTTATCTGTTAATTCAAAATATTACCAAGTTTTCCCTCATGGCGACCCCGTGATCTTTCTAGAAAAGTTACGAGAATTTGTACCTAGTATGACATATTTCAATTCGTCTTTCACTGAAGCGGAGTTTAAGATGGATCTTGAAACAAACTCTTATTCATAGGAGATTTGTATGTGGTTTGTGCGTAAGATAAATCTGTAACCTTAGAAACTGTTTTTCACTTCATCATCACTAATATTTAGCTATGGCTCCTGGCTTTTCTGGTGGTTATCATTATCTGATGTCTGAAGGCCTATCAGAGATCAGTAGTCAGACTAGTGGTACTTTATCTTTAATTATGTTTTCTTAAGAACTATCTAAGCTAGCACAATACCAGTTACTTCTTTCCTATAGTTAGGGCTCTGATATTAATAGACCTGCGTTTAAAGCTATATTACAGGAGATGAGAATAGCGCCGCTAGTTTAGTAGAATATTAAAAAAGAGCTTTTAAGAATGGATTCCTCTAGGGCTGAGAGCAGTACTAGCAATAATACTAATAAATCTACTACGAAAAGTGATACCAAAGAGGCACTGCGGCAGTATGCTATGTTAGAACACATTCTAACTAATCTAGCACGAGAGGTTGCAGAACTGACGGTTAACATTAAGCTTGTGCTTCTAAACACGAATTCTCCATGGTCTGCCTTCCTTTACGGTTCTTAAGACTTAGGGAAGTCACATACGTTGTTCTGCATACTAGAGAATTGCCTTCTCACTAATAAACAATTGTTAAGTCATATTAGAAAGAACCTGAACCCTCTTACTGGGCTGGTATTCCACTACGATAGCTGTTAAAGCAGTGGAGTATATGAGACAACCTATCTATACTCTTAGATCCTAACTATAGTACTAATATCACTAAGCAACTACCTCAGATTAAAGGAATAGTACAAGAAAATATCTAACTACCACGGAGGGGATATCAAGGTTAGAAAGTTACGCTTACTATTAAAGTACTTAGATATTAAACAAGTCAAAACACTTATGGCCGTAGGAAAAGAAGGCGAGATGCTATTATATATGTAGGTATAATCCTTCTTACTATATCTATTATCCACATTATTTCATTTCTCCCCTGATGGGACAGTCTAAAATACATTACCTCTAATAACTTTACTCTAGCTCTGCGCTGCCTGTTATTAGGGCTACAGGAAGTTTTATAGGGCTAAATCTAGACATCTAGATAGGAGGATTCTGGATTCGCCTAGACATACATAGCGGGGCGCATTTCAAGGCTCTAGATGTGCTTTAAGATACTATACTAACGTTTTATAAGCTCCTTATAAAGATACTTCGTGATATAGCTTATAAAACGGGAGGTATTAGCGCTTTTAACTACCACGCGTTTAAGAAAGAGCTTAAGGAGATAGTATTTCTAGATAGATAAAGCAGACCATTAAAGATGCGCATTAAGCTTCTTGAAAGCTTCTTAAATCTAAGTGTCAGCTCGAAATCTGATTATCTCACCAGCAAACCTAAAACCCTTACTATAATTAATCTAACTAATCCAGTCATTAATGTTGACTCTGTATGCGTCCTTTTTAACATATATCTCTCAGTATTCATTACTTAAACAGAGTATGGTAAAATTATGGCTGTAGATAAGATATATAACTATATATCTAATAACAGCACTATAGTTAAGACGTTTACTAATAAGCTTTTTAAGATAGTTCATGAGCAATAACATCTAGCTACTAGAGTTATAATTATAATATAAAAACTAACGATTAATATACAGTTTCTAGATTTATGTGGTATTACTATAGTTTATTAGTACATAAGCCTAGTATAATTTACGGTATTAAAAAAGTATATTATGGTATTTTACCTTAGTTCTATGTCTAATACACCTATAGAGGAAAAAGAAGTTAAGGAAGAAAATAAAAAAATAGCAAAAAATAATAAAGCGCTTTTTTAATAGATTATGAGGTTAAAGTTAAATAAAAGCTTATTATTCTACCCTATAGCTATAGTGTGAGTAGCTAGAGGTATAATTAAAAAAATAATAAATACATATATAAAATTTAGAATTAAATAGAGAATTATAGTAAATAAAGGACTGAGCAAGTTAGCTAAGAATAAATAACAATTCAGTACTATTAATATACAGGCATGGATAGATATAATTATTTTAAGAAATAAAAGTATTTAGTGCACGTTTATACGTAAAATAAGTTTTTAAAGAAGGTATATAATAACATAACTTTAGGCTATTACTACTCTTTTTAGACTTAGGTTTATTATAAAAACACAGGGGTATCAGAACACGCATCTATATATAAATAAAATAAGTTCTTAATAATTTTAGTTAACTTCTTTGCTAAGATGAAATCTTTATAGTTAAAATAAGTTAGCACGAAGTTTCCTTCTTTATAGAGTTTTAAATAGTTTATTAAATTCAAAATATCTCTTTCTGTTAACGTTTTTTAGGGGCTGGGTATTTTTTTATAATTATCTTTACATAGTAGTATTTAGTTAAGGCTGTAATAAATATACTGTAATAATACTTAAAGACTATACTTACTAGTCTAAACTAGTAATCTCTAGTCTAGTGAATCTTAATATAATAACTTATTTTTTATTTATATATACTATAAATAAATATCTAATACCTCTTCTCTGTAGCATGCTAGGCTATAGGAGGGATAATAGAAGTCTTATTAAATATAAATACTAGAATATCTATATCAGCAGGGCTGCTAAAGCCTAGCTTAAAAATATCTATATATATAAGTATAATAATAATAATTTTTTTAATAGCTAGTAGCTCTTTACCTTACTCTCTTTATATTTATAATATATTAGTAACTGATGGTGGCTAGAGCTTTGCTAGTATTAACCTTAGAACTATAAATTATACTAATAATAATAATATCTTATATAAGTATATGTCTTTACTCTAGGAGTAAAAATAGCTAAATATTACTATTAGATTACAAGAAAGAGATTAGCTTTCTTAATAGAATAATAATATTATAAGACTAACTAAATAAGCTCTTACTATAAAATTAGGCTTTATTTAGATATTAAAATAGTCTTACAGTCTATATTTTAGCTGAGTGTAGTATTATTATTATAAATTCTATTAGCTATATAAAACTACTAGCCTTATATAGCTTTACTAGTAGCTAAGTCTTTCTATAAAGTAATTACATAATTTATTCTATTTTAGTATCCTTACTTTATCTAACGCTGAGTATATTTTAAGAAGAAATAATTCTTAAAATATCCTAGCTAAGCCTAAATTAGTTAGTCTTTCTTATTATCTTTTTTATTATTTTTTTTATTATTTTTCTTATTATCTTTCTTCTTATTATTCTCTTTCTTATTATTTTTTATTATTTTTCTTTTTATTATTCTTCTTATTATCCTCCTCTTAAGAGGGCTGTTAGCTATTTACTTGGAAAAAAGTCTATATATAGGTTCTAAGTAACTATTATTACTTAAAACTATTACTAAGCTTAGTATATCTTTACTATTATTACTTAGCATGAATTAAGGCTTAACTTATGTTTTATTATTAGTTATCTCTTATTACTCCTTTCTTTTCACTCTCTAAATATTATAAGAACTTTAGGGCTATCTAGTTAAAGACATGGTTATACTTATAATCTTTATAGTAAAACAGGTTACGGAATAAACGATATAGATATATATAATTAGGTTTTTTATTAGAGTGAAGTGAGCGGACATACTTAGAGTATTTCTTAAATTTCTTAGAAATATTCTTATAGAGCCTATAATTCATAGCTAACTGCTTTTTTTTTAGAATAAGTTTTTCTTTATGCTTTTAAGTATCGGTCTTTAAACTTTACTAAGAGAAGAAATCTTAAAGAAAGTATATAAGAATATAGCTAAGTAACTCTATATTATTTTAAGAAAACTACTCTAAGTTATTATATTAATAAGGCTATATTATTATTAGCAGTTTATACTTACTAGTACTTAAGTATATATTAATGCTAGTATAATATATTATACTAATTAGAAAATAATTATACTCTTCTAATTCCCTAATTTCCTTTGCTAATTTAATATTAGTTATATAGACATTATTTTCTTATTTACTATTTCTTATTAACATATTCTCTAGCTTGACATCTCTGTGAATGTATTCTTTAAAATAAATATACTAAAAGAAAGAGATAAGCTGATTTATAAGTAGTAGTACTATCTTAAGTAAGAATTTTTAACCGTAATAATTTAAGAGATTCTCTAAGTTTAGGCTAAGAAGTTAAAACGCTATTACTCTAAATTTATATTTATATTTATGCTAATATATTTAAGGGATACCAGGCCTACTAGATAGTTCCTTATAAATCTTAATTTTATTCTTAAGGAAAGAAGAGTCGTTTATATGTTTAAGTTTTAAAATAACTTTTTATTTAGTCTAAAGATAGCATCCTAGCGTACTAGTTAGTATTCTATTATAAAATTATAAAAACTTTTTTTATTTTAATAAACTTTACTAAAGAAGCCGTTGCTTAGCTGGTGCTTTAGTTAATACTTTTTTTTAATAAAAATAACCTATAAAGATTAGCTAAATTATATTAGAAAAGGTGTTATAAGTAAAAGAGATTTACTAAGTTATATATTACATCAACCGCATTATTTACTACCAGTATTCTCTTTAAGGTTCTATAGAGATCTTGATAGTAGTAATATAAAATATTAATAAAAAACTTACTTATATTAGTATATTAGCTATAAAATAAGGTAGTAAGTAGCTTAATATAAAAAACTATTTACTAAAAAAGTTACAGGTAGCAGTAGCTATACTATATTATATAATTATATAAGAATTAATAACTTAGAGCTACTAAGTACCTATATTCCTAAATTTCTATTCTCTACTTTTTTTTTACTTTTGAGTAGGTGCTTACTATATATATATCTTTACCTATATACTTAAATCTACCATAATCCGTAATACCTCCTAGAGAGAAAGTAAAACCTTAAAATTATAAATAAAAGTAGATAGTTAAGGTTATACTAGTAACTAATTCTTTTACTAAATACTAAAAGTAATTATAATAATACTTTAAGATACTATTTAAATTTTAGAATAATTTTTCCTAGATACCGCTCTATTATCATGCTCTTTAAGAGTTTAATTAGAAAATAATTCTACTATCTATACTTAAACTACTAGTATAATTAGTTCTTAAAAATGATTTTATTAAGTAGTTTAAGTATTTTACTTAATATAGTAGCCTAAGCCTTTATAATATCAGAAAAATAGATTATATCTATACTATAGAGAATCATGCTAATTTCTTTCTTAATACCCTAAAATAAAAGTAATAGCTATTCATAAAATAAGTTTAAGTTAATTCTATTTAGGTAATTCTTAAATAGGAACTAGAACTAACTCTTCTAATATATTAAGCTGGACTATACTAAGGATAAAATATCTTTAAAAGATATTACCTTTAAATAGTATATTATTAATACTAAGATATATCCATATAATTAAGGCCTAAAACTAAATAAGTGGAAGGAAATAAATAAGTAGTTAGTATAGTTAAAACTCTCCATATCACCTTCCCAGTTTTCTAAGGGAGATTTTGAAAGATTTTAGTTTATAAATAAAAAGGCTAGAAGTAAGGACTAGGTGAAGAATAAAGTTATTTTATTAATTATAAATAAATCTACTATCCCTTTAGTCTATAACTAGCTGTTTATAAACCTTATAATAATAACTAATAATATTATTTTAGCTGTGAAGCTAGATTATTATAATAGATTTTATCTAATAGAACTTATCTAACGCATGCGAAAAGACTTAAAGCTTTATATTATACCTTTTAAAAGGCAATATAAGCCGCATTTTTTAAACTTCTTTATAGAAGTAAAAGGCTCTAATAGAAAAGTATTTAAAATAAAGCTATAAGCTATTTATAACACCACACACGGCACTTACACTATACTTAAAATATAGTTATATAGATAAGATAGTTATAATTATAATGATAATACCTATATATTTATATTCACTTACTATAGTAGTACTAGTATATTCTAGATATACTTAATATACTTTATTAAGTTAATAGAGCCTAGAGGGAAGCCGCAGTACTATATGTCTTAATTAAGAAGTTTTAAAATAACTAATATTTTTACCACCTATCTAGCTGAATTACGCGCGTATAGGAATAAATAGGAGTTAATAAAGAAGTATAAAAAGATAGTAATCACGCATGTAAATAAAAAGGTAAATAAGATATAAAATAATATACTAGTTTTTAGCTTTATAACTAAAGTTACTACTTTAGTGTCTAAAGTATTCTTTAGTAGATTTTAAAACCAAACGTCTCTTACTATATATTAAAAGTTAAAGATATTAATAGATAAACTTATTTTAGATATTAGTTTATTAATAAAGCGCTCCGCTCTAAAGACATATTACTTCTACTATTAAAAACATAATACTAGTAAATTAAGTACTTAACAGAATAGCTTTATAAAAACAGTATAAAGTAAACAGTAGTTATAAATAAATGGTACGTTTTAATTCTTTAAAGGCTAAATACTTATAAAATCCCAGAATTAAACTCCACCTAATATATAGGTATATTTTAATTAAAGTTAGTTAGGTAAAAAAGATAAGAAATAGCAGCACTAGCTATTAACTATAAATTAAATAAAATACTATTAATTACTAAGGAGAGATATTTATAATGTTTTTATTATTATTTACTTAGTTTATTTCTAACAGAGCACTTAAAGAATTCCCTTATATTAGTTATTTTCTTATTTATATAGTAAGTTAGTTTATCTCTGCCTTATAATATAACGCGTTTCTACTCTTTTATTTATTCTCTTATTTTTCTAATTTTTAGTTTCACGGAGAGGTATGTTACTAGTACTGGAGTATATATATAATTAATTAAGAAACCCCTAATTTATTACTTATATATTAAAATATAAAGCTATTAATTTTCCTAAGTGTAATTATACTTAATTAAAGTTAAATAATTTATAGTATCTGTAGTGCGTCCTCCGTTATAATATTATAATATATTAACATTAATAAAATAATATATATACTATTAAAAGGATTATAAATAAATAAATATTTTAAATAATATTATTTTATAATTATCTATCTTAGGCCGGAACAGGATTGCCTGTATTATTTTAAATTATGTTTTCTTAAAACTTTATAAGAATCTAACTAAAATATACTTACTTAAAGTTTAGCATGACTTCTATATATTTCTTTACTTAAGCTAGTATTTAATTATAGTAACTTAGCTTCTAAATATCTCTAAATAGTATTAACTTAATAGTTTTTTAAAGATTACTATTTAAGTTAGGGTGTAGCTAAGTGGCTTTATAATTCTAAACATTTAGTCTTCTTATTACATAATAATTATCTATAGTTAGAATAAGGTCTAGAGAGTATATAGGTATTATATTTAAAAATAAGTTTCTTTAGGCTACGTAGGCAGCATAAATAGGTGCAGATAGTATTATAGTTAATTAACTAGTTATTACTATTAGCTAAAAAATTATTACTAACTAAATACTATAAAAAGATCTTTATGTTATCTTAATAAAAATATAGAGCAAAATTAATCTAATTAGTCTTATTTATTTCTAAATAGGTAATAGTTACTTTATTATTATTCTTATATATCTATAATCTATTTATATATTTGCTCTTTAAATTATGCTATAGTCTGTTAATATATAAGTAATCTAGCAGATATATATATATATATTTTCTAAAAAAGTTATAAAGTAATTATACTAACCTTTATTTCTACCTGTTTTTTTTTATAATAGTATTTATTCTAATTATTTACTATTACTATTTCTGCTACTACTTTTGAGTTTTTATAATAATAGTTATTATCTCTATTAAGCCTACAGACATAATAAACTGTCTAAAATGTAAATATAATAATATATTAGGCAAATAAACCTGTGAAGTAACTTTAGTAAATAAAATTATTTATAATACTATACTTTTTACTATAGCATGATAAGATAATAAGCTTTTATATATATGTTTTTAGATTTATAATAATTGTCTTTAGTAGTATGGTCGTAAGAAATCTTAATTATATAAAAGCAGCTAGTATAAAATAAGATAGTAGTAAAATAATTAATAATATATAAGTAAATACTCCTTAATAACCTAGTTTATTATTAATAGAAAATTATCGGACCCTGAGCTATAAATAGATGCTTAGTGTTCTAACTACTCTATATAAGATTTTAAATAATCTTTAAATCTATTTACTTTAAGTGCCTTTTAAACTTCTAATCTCTATTATATTAAAATATTAGTAGTTAAAGTAGATAGATTTATTCTAGAGAAGAGTTAAAACTTAGTTCTTATCTAGCTCTAAAGAAAATAGTCTAATATTTTAAAGTCTATAATCCTAACTCTCCCTAATTTCAGCTTATTCTCTATAATGATGTTAGTAGATTTAAGGTTAGTATAATAGAAAATAAAGCTTAAATAATTTATGTCTATTACTTTATATATAGCTTAGAGTAAGCTAAAGTCCTCAGTGCTTAAAAATTAAAAATAAAATTCTAGTATATTTTAATTATTTATGTTACTAAGCTAGTGCCCTTTCCACTCTGCTATTTTCTTATAAATATTTACTATAGTATTTATATAATAAAGTTATTATTACTTACCCAGGCCTAGCTAAGCCTTATTAAGAGTCTAACTTAGTAGTTTTTAAAAAAAGAGATAGAACCTGTTCTTATTAAAAGTATAATATATTATCTTAAGCGTATTAAAGCTAGGATGCTAATTTTAAATAAAGTTTAAAATAACTAATTTTAGTATAACGTTCTTTTTAATATACTTAATTTTATATAAAGTATTGTTTTTTATAGACTAGATAGCAAAGACATCACTAGCTTTATAGACTAAGTTAATATAAAAACTATTAGACTATAAAGTTACAAAATAATGTAAGATAAGTGCTTCTATTAATATATAACTTAAATTATTATTTTTATTATTCTAAGTAGCTATACCTAATAGATGTGATAATCAATACAGTATAAAGCTACTAATAAACTAAGTATTTAAATTAATTTATTTTAAGAACCTGTTAATATGGTCCTTGCCTTATTTACGTATAATAACTATTTTTTTTTATACTACTTTTAATAGACGTTAGCTAATAGTCGTTCACTATAAAGCTAAATAAATAGTTAGAAAGGAAATAAAATTAATAAAAGCTATATTAAAATTAGGGCTAATACATACAAAGGTAAATAAAACACGTATAAAAATAAAATAAAAATAGTAAATAAGAATACTAGACTCATTTATTAACTCTGCGATATTATAGAAAGGTTATAGGATAAATAAAAGTAACTAGAGTTTAACAATCAAAACAAAATAACTTATTCTTATATATAATTATTAATATAATAAAGACTAAGAAATTTTACTTTACGTTATTTAGAAAGAGCTTTGTCTATTAAAGTTACTTATTATTATTTAAATATATATAGTAGTGAAAAGGCTGTCTAGTTTAAAGAAATTACTCTCTAATTTTTAAGGTCTTTTTTATCTATAACTATTAGCTATTCTTAGGGCAGGTATTAGTAATTTATTTCTCTAATTTTTACGCAAATTTAAATTATTTCACTACTAAGATTCATTCAGAATTGAATGAATTTTAGTGATTATATAACTTAGTTTACTAGTATCTTAGCTTTTTAATCTTATCCCTTAGGATATTATACTTAATACTATAGAATCCTTAATCTAAAGATAAAGCACTCTAGTAACATACTCTGTCTATATTAGAGCTAATATACTTTAAGTAATAACTTCTTTATCTAATAGTTTAATTTCTAGTAAAAGTATTTTACTATTCTTCTTTTTAGGAATGATATTATCTGCTAATATTATTACACTATCTAGTACACTTAAGGCATGTAAATTTATTATACTAATACTATCTTAAGCTAAGTAGAAATTAAATAGAGATTATCTAGTTCTACTATCTTATAAGGAAATATTTTTAATAAAAGCTAAGTTAAAAAAGCCTAAATTAAATAAAGATAGTTAAAACTTTAGCTTATAGAATAACTATATCTGCACTTGCTCCAATACAGTAGCCTTAGAATTTCTATAAAATTTTAATAATATATACTTAAAAATTTATAGTTATAGTAAGCTGCTGTCTTTATTTATATTATTTTTATTAAAATAGCTATTAAGTATACAGCATAGTAAAGTCTATTTTATAAGAAATACTTAAAATAGTATATAAGCTAGGCTATAATAAGTATGTTATACTACTAGTTTTTAAATAATACTTATCCTATTAAGCTTATTTAAAAATGTTAAATGTCTAATAGCTTTATTTTATTTCTTTATTATATAGTAGTCTTTTAACTTATTTGCCTTTACTAGGTCATTACGTTATCTAAAGTAGTATTTATTATTAACTAACTAGAATACTTACTAGCTATCTAATATCTTAGTCTTTTAGCTTTATTAAGATAATAATAAAGCATTCTTTTTAAACACGTTAATAAACTAAAAACATCTTTATAATATTTTACGTAATAATAAGTTACCTTTATTCCCATTTGAAAACCGTGATTTAAACTAATTTAGAATTATTTAAGGTTTATAAAGTCATATTAATAATATTTAGACCGCTTTAAAGCTATATAGAATAATAAGTTAATACTTAAAGAAAATTAGACTAGACTTAAGCTATATTAGAGATATAGATATTAGTAGATATATAGGTATAGATAATTCTCTAAAAAAGAACAAAAACAGTCAGACACCGCTGTAGTAAGTGGTATAAAAAAAAACTTAATAATATAATATAGCTACTATTTAAGCGAAATAATGTTAACTCTAATGCTGTTAATAACTATGTAAATAACTAAACACTATTAATAGTTACAGTATAAAATAGGCATAAAGCAGTAGTACAGCTATTATTAGAATAAAATAATATTAAATTTAATATCTAAAATAAAAGTAGCAAGATACTACTATAGTATATAGTATAATTTAATTATATTATAATAGCAGAATTGCTGCTAGGGCAGGATAATATTAATATAAAATTAAAAAACAAAAAAAATAAAACGTTATTATAGTTATTAATAGTAAAAAGCTACATAACTATAGTACAGCTGCTATTAAGGTAGGATAATATTAATCTAAATACTTAAAGCTATAGTTAAATACTACTTATACTTATAGTATAAGAAAGGTATTATAAGATAATATAGCTACTACTTAAAAAATATAGTATTAATCTAGATATTTATAACTTATATAGTTAGACTGCTTTTATGTTTGTAGTAAATTAAAAATAGAAAAAAGCTATACTATTACTACTAGAATAGGGTAATATAAGTGCAGTATCTAGAGCTAATATTTTATTATTTATAGTATTTAAAAAGCATACTATTATAGTATAGCTACTATTAAAACATGATAGTATTAATAAAAAAGTTAAGGCTAAAGTAATCTATATAGCTAGTTACTTTAGTTATAAAACTATTATTTAATTACTATATAAAAACCAGAATATACTAGAGCAGGTCAGAGAGTAAGTAATCTTAGTTATTTAATAAAAATATTATTTATAAGAATATAGACTCTATACCGCTAAACCCGCGTAGAATCTGCTATTAGATATTAATTAATAAAGTCTATAACCTATATCTAATACATATTCTGATAATTTATAAGTAATTAATATTTTATATAAAGACTTAAGCACTATAGGGGTATAACTAATACACTTAAGTATTTACTTAAGTATTTATAATATCCTGCTAAAACTGTTTTCTTTATTAATTAAATTCTTAAGTAAAGAGACCTGTACAGATAAGGGTAAAAAATTACTATTTAATTAAATAATATTAAATTAAACTAGGATAAAGCTAATAACTTTTGTCTTATATAATACTAGCTATTACTATAGTATAAGCTATTTAAATAAATATATTAATTTCAGTAAATCGCTCATCCCTATTCAATTAAAGAGTTTATTTAAAAAATTTTAAATAAAACTTTATTTTTAAAAACTTTTTGTTAACTTTAATGTAGCTCCTAATATTATAGTATATTACTTAGAAATAAAAAGTAATTTTAAATTACCTAATATTAGAGAAAAGATTACACTACTAATTCTATATAGTATTAAGAATATTTTATTATTTATATTATTTCTTTTTACTTCTTTGAGTAAGAACACACGTGTGGATGGAAATACACTAATAAAAAAACATTATATACAAGTAGAATCACTAGTTTTAGATATAGGTAATAGTTTTAGTATATTTATTCCTATATTAAACTAAAGCACATATTAATAGTAAATCTTAGAGAATTTATAGTAAATCTTATATGGATATAGTGCCTCAAAGACGTGTAACTAATTCAGAATAAAGAATAGAAATATTAGTTTTAGTAAGTATATTATTATTATATCTAAAGTATATTCTAAGTATAATTCCCTAGATTATAGGAGATTAAAATACTTAGAATTTAGAAATAAGAATAAGTATGCCAGCCTGAGTATATAAAGCTTTATATAAAACTATTTTAGCTATAAATTTTAGTATTTTCATAGTAAGAATTATAAGAGAATAGAGAACATATATTAAACTTAGCTTTTTTTTTTAATATATTAATAGTACATACAAACCCCCCCCTCCTGGAGGAAACTTGTATAAGAGTTTTAAAGTCTAAGCTAAATTCTAATTTATATATAATATAAATTATTTTATTAGCGTATAGAAGATTCTAGAGACCGTTTAAGTTTATAGTATATAAGACTTAAGGATAAATTCTTACAACCGCTTATTCACTAACAGTAGTTTAAATATAGCGATAATAATATAAATAAAGCTTTTATCTACTATTAACTATCTTATAGTACTTAAACTATATGGCTTAGATAGAAATTTCTAGAACTCTATTCCAGGTATTATCTCTATACGCTTTTTTAGAAAACTAAAGGGAATAAACTTTAAGATATTCTTAAATATATTAATATAATAGATATTATAAAAGGTTAAGGAAACTTACTATATAGAAATATTCTCTAATCTTCTTATTAGGTGCGCTTTATAGAAAATGTTTGTAGTAACTATTTTTTATTATCTTACTATTACTTATATCTATCTCTATTTAAATAATAATGTTTTTTGGTATCGCGTTTTTAATAAGAATATAACCGTCTTCTCTTATATTACTTTTAAGACTAATATCTTTAAATATACTAGTATTAGAACTACATTTTTCTAAATCTCTATACTATATTTAAGTAGAGTTTATAGTAATACTATTAGTAGTAATACCCTTTACTAATATTAAATTATCTATAATAAGTTTCTCTGCTATTTTTGTATTAGGCTGGCTAATATAATATAAGAAAATACTTTTCAGCCTAAAAATATTTAAAATTTAATATAACTTATTTTACTTATTTTTTTATTTTAGATGTTTAGGTCTCTTTATTATGTGTAGTATTAAGCCCATTCTAAAAAAATAATACTACACTAAGATTTAAAAGAAGTTTATAGGGAAAATATTATAAACTTAATTAACTTTAAGACTTTATAACTTTGGATGGTTCTATACTGAATCGGGGATCCGCGCTGCCAAGCACGCGTACCCGCAAAACCGATTACAGAAGTTTCGGAGCCTCTCCTCATCCATCAACAATCTCATCGTCGCCCTCATTGCGTACACAAATCGATCGACTGACGATTTGATTTCAACTTCCTACCTCGTCACAATGATCGACCCAACGCGCGGCCGCCAGACGCGCTCCCAAACGGTCGTCCCCAATTCTCAGCAAAGCGACCCTAGCTCTACTGCACCTGCTACCCCTGCAGCACAACGTTTAGCTGAACTACAAATACAGAGCCAGATTGAGGAGCTGGAACATCAGCAACGGATGAGACAAAAGGCAGAGGAGAAGGCAGACGAGGAGATTCGTGCCTTGCGTCGCACAAACCCTGCACCTGGCACTACCGAGGGCGAGGATGAGCCAATAGGTGAGCGCTTCCCCCTACAAGTACTAGAGGTCGTACAACAGGTCCCCGGCGTCAGCCCTAAAGAGATCCACCTTATCCTCCAGCACAAATTCGAGGCGGACAATCTCACTCGCCTCCGCAACGACGTCGGCGCGAGGCCCCGAGAGGACAGCCAGACGGCGGAATTCGACCCGACGACACGTCAACTGACAGTTAAACGTGTCCGCGGATCAATCAAGGATTTTGGAGACAACGCCCTAATCTGGACGGAGTGCTTTATAAACTATACTCGTATCATAGGCCTTCTCTTTGGCACCGAACATCCGTCAGTGCTCCCAGCTATGTTACACTTCACGGCTAGAGTCATCCGACACTCCTACGCCTACGATTGGCTGTCCGTCCTACAATTCGCGCTAGCATGGCACAAACAGGTAGCTGCAACGTCAGTACTAGATCCAACTGCCTGGCAAAAGGTCCCCGATGAATGGACGGCCTACTATATCAACCCAAGTACGGTACAGTCAGTTAAGAAGGTGAAGTCCGCCCAGAGCATGAGGACAGCTGCCCAGCCAAACGACAAATCTGCTATCTGCGAGAACTTCAACACTACCAAGGGCTGCTCGGCTGATTGGTGCCGAAGAAGCCATAGGTGCAAGACCTGCAACAGCAATACTCACGGCGCGGCCAAATGTCACCAAAAAATAGGGCCTCGTACAAAGAGAACAGCTCGTACAGAGAGAGCAGCCTGTACAAAGGGAGCAGCTTACACACAGAGAGCAGCTTGTACAGGGAGAACGACCCCTACAGATCCTTAACCGCCCTGGCTGGCTAAGACTACCAGCCCGCCCAAATACTCTACCACAGTTTGACACTTTCAACCCAACTTATACTCCACTACAACAGTCTCCATCACCTCTAAAACGTGAGGCCTGGAGATGCGCCCTAGAAGGTTTATCCAGGCAACCTTCCTAGAGTCCTAGACAACATCTTAACATTCGGAGCCCAATTAGGATATACAGGAGAGTTAAAACATGTAATTTCGGACAATCTAGCATCAGCTAACGAGGACTCCAAAACAATTACAACGCAACTACAAAAGGACTTGCTATTAGAGCGAGTTTCCCGCCACAACGGCAGTTTCCCCTTTTATTCTTCACCACTAGGCCTCGTTTCTAAAAGCGACGGAGGATGGCGACGTATCCACCATCTATCTTATCCTAACGGCGACTCAGTCAACGATTGGATCCCTACTGAGTGGAGCAACCTACACTATACTAGAATTGAAGAGATCTTTAGCCATGTCCGACACGCAGGCCATAGAGCGCTGCTAGTTAAAAAAGACCTTAAAGATGCATTTCGCGTGATACCGGTTGCTCCACACCAACGCTGGCTACTTGGCTTCTCATGGCAAGGACAGTACTATCACGAGAACTGTCTACCATTTGGCCTACGTACGGCCCCACTACTGTTTAACCTCTTTGCAGAGAGTTTTCACTGGATACTACAATCACGGCTACACTGGAGACGCCTAGAGCACTATCTCGACGACTTCATTCTCATTCTCAATCCATCTACAACGCCTACCAAGGAAAGACTAGCAGCAATTGATAGCGACTACAATGCTCTCACAGACGCCCTTGGCCTGCTACGAAACGACACGAAAAACGCTGCGGGCACCCAGGTGGAAGCGCTCGGCGTAGAGATTGACACAATCACGATGACGGCTAGGCTGCCACAAAAGAAACTCGACAAAGCTGTACAACTAGTAACGGAGACTCTAAACGCTAGAAGATTGACACTACTACAGGCCCAAAAGCTAGCAGGCTTCCTATCGTTTTGTAGTGCAGTCGTGACCCTTGGTAGGACGTACCTACGCCGTCTCTGGACGTTCACTTCAACGTTTACCAAGCCAAGAAGCTTTCGCCCACTTACAGATGGCGTAATCGAAGACCTCGTATGGTGGAGAGACCTGCTTCCTCGCTTCAACGGAGTCTATTTAATCGACAGCCAGAGTCGTCAAATAATACACCTGTTCACTGACGCATCAGACATCGCGATAGGCGCTTTCTGGTATGCTGGCAACCCAGCACAAGGAGACTGGACCTGTTTTTTCCAAAGGGACGCCACAATCGCAGGCGTTCTCACATACGTACGAGCCGTACGAACGGGAACTCCACATCAACACAAACGAAATACGCGCAATTGAACTAGCGTTCAAACACTGGGCCATCTACTGGGCACATGCTACGGTAATCGTCCACACGGACAACACAACAGCCGAAATAGGAATACTAAAGGGCCACACAAAGAGCGCTGGCATGGACAATCTACGTCAAATATTAATAACTGCGGCCTCACTAGACATCCAACTACACGCCCAGCGTGTAACAACGAAGGACAACGGCCTTGCCGACGCCCTCTCACGCCTTGATTGGATGTACGTAGCTAACTATACACAAAACTGGCAGCTTCCTTTCCCGTTGAACCGCCTACGGAGTTCATAACTCTAACGAAACATATCGCGCCTACGTACAACTATACTAAGCTGTTATGGGCCGGCCTCAAGCCCGACACAAGAAGAAACTACAGCTCAGCTGTCAAATCGTACGAGTCATTCTGCCGTCTCTCTCAGCGAGAAACATGGCCGGCAACTCGTGAAACACTAGGACTCTGGATAGTCCAAAGAGCCTTTGGAAGCAACGCGCCGCACATGGGCCAAGTCCAAGGAACTACACTCCAGAGCTACCTATCAGCTCTACGCTCCGTACACGTTGACCTAGGCCTCTCTATAAACGTCTTTGAAGAGGACCATATCCAGAGGCTCATACAAGGCGCCAAAAACCTTTTCCCCGCACAGTCTAGGAGGAAGAGACTTCCAATTACAAGAGACATACTACTCGATGTGCTCTCAAAGCGCGCTACGCGCGGAGAGGACCCAATTGACACACGAAACTTGAATGCTGCATTTACAGTAGCTTTCTCAGGCTTTCTCCGGATGGGTGAATTTACCTACAAAGCGTCAGATCTCATAGACACAAGACGCTTTGCCACAGAGCGCCTAACCAAGAGATGCATAACGCTCTCAGCAACAAGAGATCACATGATACTCCACCTGCCACGCAGTAAAACAGACCACGACAACACGGGCGTGGACATCGTCGTCGCCACGGCTGCTGACGACGCCTGCCCAATCCATCATATGGATACTCTCCTGCAACAGGAGCCAAAGGAGGACGGCCAGCCGCTCTTCCGCCTCTCGAATGGAGCCTTCACCCGTGATAGGGTGCTCAAACTCCTCGCGGACCGCCTCCACAGATGCGGGAGGAGCTCTGAGGGCTTCAGAGGTCATAGCTTCCGCAAAGGCGCTGCCCAGCACGCCTACAATCAACACCTAAGCCAGGACCAGATCCAGGCTCTAGGCCGTTGGGGCTCTAACGCCTTCAAACGATACTACAAGACGAACCCCCAACGTCTTTTTAGCCTCCAGAGGCAATTCCTTACCGGCCACACGGCCCCCCTTACAAACTAAACAAACACAATTGGCGCAGGAGTGGCCAACGCCCTGCTCACTAATCGCCCTCCAGCCAGCTGGTCGCCCACGTGCGCAGCACCCTCAGGGGCCGCTGACAACTGGCTGAGAGTTCGATCCACTAGTGAGCCGGCGACGAGCCTGCGCCTCCAAAAATTGTACTGTTTTATTACCCCTCCAACTACTCTACCAATGGCCGATGAGATGTATAGATGGATGGTTCTATACTGAATCGGGGATCCGCGCTGCCAAGCACGCGTACCCGCAAAACCGATTACAGAAGTTTCGGAGCCTCTCCTCATCCATCAACAATCTCATCGTCGCCCTCATTGCGTACACAAATCGATCGACTGACGATTTGATTTCACCCTCCCACCTCCCTACAACTGGCGTTATTTGTTTGTTTTTTGTTTTATACTTAGATAGCTACGCGGCCAACGCCCTGCTCACTAATCGCCCTCCAGCCAGCTGGTCGCCCACGTGCGCAGCACCCTCAGGGGCCGCTGACAACTGGCTGAGAGTTCGATCCACTAGTGAGCCGGCGACGAGCCTGCGCCTCCAAAAATTGTACTGTTTTATTACCCCTCCAACTACTCTACCAATGGCCGATGAGATGTATAGATAGCATAACATACCTTTACAGTTACTTAAAATTAGGATAAAATTAGGATAAAAACTACTAATAATAAAAGTATCTACGACGTGTAAGACTCTCTTTTTTATATAAAAAATAAACTAAACTTTATATAAATTTTTATCTTAGCGTGAAGCTGAATCAGCTTTTATATAATAAAAAACCTAAACTTTTAAGATAATAATTATAAGTATTTAATATATCTATAGTAGCGAAAATAAAATTCTGCTAACTTTATTTATTATAAAACCTAAAATCTACTTTGCAAGCAGCCTACTTTCTTTGAATTATTTCTAGACTTTATTTCTTTAGTTTATACTACCTGGACTATGTGCCGCCACTTATCCTTTATTATACTTTTAATATTAACTAATTTCCTAAAGTAGTATGCGCTTTGGTGTATGACTATAAGAGAATAAGCTTTCTATATAAAGTTAAGAATATATATCCTTTACTTACTTTAATTTTTATTATGAAAATACTGAAATTTGTAGCTGAAGTAGTTCTGTATAAAGTTTCTAGAACTAGAACCTTCCTGTTCCCCTCTAAATTCTAAGTATACTAATTTCTTAAGATCTAAGAGGATTAATTAGCATACATTTAAAAAAAAAATTCTTGAAAAGTTTTAATGCTTTTATTTATACTATTGCTTTTATACTATATCTAAAGTTTACTATATATTTTTAAAGTGTTTTATTTTATTAGAGTATTTAATTTTTCTTCTAGTATTACTATTAGCATTTACTTAAATTTAATATAAAGAAAAGACTTACTAAAACCTTTACTTAAGTTCGTAACTAGTAATTCTATCTGTATTTAATTTCTAGTAGTTAATATATCTTTATTAAGACGTGTCTTCTCACTCAGTAAAGTAAGAACAAATAATAATATAATATTTTTAATATTATACAGTATTAGTGGCATAGCCTTTTCTCTAGTAATAAATAACATAATACTACTTTCTATATCTAAGTAAAGTTTTTTCTGTCTATCTATTTATATAAAGTTATAATCTACTTTTAATTAAAGAAGGATAAGTAACTTATTAAAATCAGTATATCTATCTAAGTAGCCTATACTATAATAATAACTAGCTATATATAAAATAGAAATTATTAACTCTACTTAAGTTTAATTTAATGCTATTTAATTAAATAGTAGTTCTCTATTCTTATCTATATAGATATTATTAATTTTAGTTTAAGGTAGAGTTAAGTAGCATAGAGATCTAAAATATTACTATTTATTATCTTTAGTATTTAAGTCTAAATAAAGTTAGTGCGCTTTATTCTATATAGTTTTTATAACTAACCTTAACCTCTTATAAATAATATATTAGAATTAATTATTACCTAATTAAATTATATGTTTGCTTTATATATTTTATAGAGATAATTCTTTTTTTTTAAAGTAATTTTATTTATAGTTAGCTGTTACTTTTCTGCTATTCTATATATCACATATTACTTAAAACATTACCCTTATTTTTCTAAACATAACTTTAATAATAAATTTTGTGTAAGGCTTATATAAGTGATTAACTAGCCTAACTTAGTTACCCTTCTTTTATAATAAACCTAGTAAATAACTAGTTTATTAATAATATCTGACTTATAGAAGTCTAAAGCTATGTTATTATTATATATCTTTAGGGGCACAAGTTCCCTAGTTAGCTTTCTAATATATTTATTTTTTTTAAATGCTAACCCTTCTTAAGAGGCTGTATAAACTTAAATACTTTAATTTTTTATACTATACTATATAATCCAGTAGCAGTTCTTTAGTAAATTAGATATATAATTATATTATATTACTTAATATAAACTATACTCATAATCTAGCGGTGTCTATATAGGGTTTATAGGCTAATTTTATTACTAATTTCTTAACTTAAGCCAGCCATCTACAGGCTTATAAGAGTTTATTTTAAGATATTAGACTAGTTTTAGTAAAAAAAGCAGATTATCTTTAGTACACTTAGTAAGAGATAAAACCTAATTACTTTTATACTAGAATTTAATATTCTAATTCTTTAAGAGCATGTCTAGTATGAAGGTCCTAAATTTATAAAGCTAGTTAATAAATTAGCGCTTTTCTTTAACTAGAACGTGAAACACATTAATATCTTTCTTAATTAGTCTATAGTAAAAGTCTTAGGATATATAATATAGTGTTTTTAAAGTAAATAAAATAAGACAGAGCAAACCTAAACTAAATTCTCTATAAATCTTCTACTATTTTCTTTTATTTATAAGCTTTATCTTAAGTGTCTTATATTTAGTTTATGGCCATTAGAGTCAGTTTAAAATATTATTAATATAGTATTTATTAGTCTAAGTTATATTAGCTTTAGCTTTATTTATTTCTAAAACGAAATTAAGCTCAGCTAGTTATATTAGTAGGATATCTAGTTTAGTATTTACTTTATATAATTAAACACTCCTAGTAAAAGCTGTGGCTCTTTTAATATAATTATTAGTAATTAGCTAGAACGCGTTTATAGATAAAACCTTACTACTTTTCTAAGCTCTTATTAAGGCTATATAATATTTAATTATCTTCTTACTTAAGATTACTATAGTTAAACGAATTAATATAAGCTAATTAGATTTCTGAAAAGTAAACTCTAGACTATAATCTAAGACCTAAATTTCTTTAATTAACTTATTTAATTCACTAGAATATGTTGAGCGCTTTTTTTTAGGAGAGAAATTAAAAACACTAACGCCTTTTTATTTCATAACTATAAATATTATATTAGAATAACTAGAATATATACGCTAATACTTTTTTCCTAATAAGATTTAATTAGACTTTTATCTATAAAAGCTCTTATCTATAATAGGATATTATAAGTATCCTTTTTAGTATTATATTATCTATATATAGTCTTCTAAGATGTTTTTATCTTATATACAGACCTATATATTCCTATTATCTTGTGTATGTTTATGATTTTACGTAATTTTATTCCGTATATTACTATTATTCTGTGTATTCTCATTCTGCGAATTATTATTATTTTATATATTCTAGTTATTATCTAATACCGTAGCATCTGCCCCTTAGTTAACTATATTCTTATTATTTTATATATTCTTATTCTGTATATTTTTATTGTCCTGAGTATTATCACTATTCTATATATTTTCGCCTTATATATTTTTAAGCACTGTAGTTATAAAGTCTTTTACTAATATAAGATTTTATAAGACTTAAATAGTATATGCCTTTAGTTTAGCTTATAAGTATTATACTTTTTAAATAATACTCTACAGAATTTAGGAAATTATTTCTAAGTTAAAGGAGACTTAGGACTGCGTTATTTTCCAGTAAATAGCTAAGCAAAAACAAGACTATTAAATCTTATCTTTAATTTTCTTAAGTCCACTAAGTATATTCTTAACTTTAGTGATGAATATATTAACTTTAAAAGATACTTTATAAGTCATCTTACGCTTTAGTTCATATTATAAAAAGAGATAATATAAGTAGATTACTAGGAAACTTTAAGGTTAGATATAAGGTATTTAAGTAGTCTAAGTATTATTAATATAACTTTATAGATTTTATATAAATTTAATTATTTAGAGTTTTCAGAGAACAGCGGTCCTTATAACTTTTTATTTTATAATATATTTTATAAAGTTATCTTTAGAACGCGGTTGAGGGTAGAGAATGCTTATTATTAGCTTAATAGAAATATAATAGCTAGGTAGCTAGTAAGTACTTTAGTTAGTTAATAATACTACTTAGATAAAATAATAACCTAGTAAAGGCTTATAAGAAACTCTAAACTTAGTCTCTTATTTTTTATTAAATATACGTGCTTATCCCCAGCATTATTATTTTATTTTAATATAAATTATAAGGTTAGGGACTAATACAGGATATAGATATATTTTTAAGTTAGGGTAAATAAAATATTCATAACCCACACTCTCTATTTTTAAAACTTAGAAACAAGTAATTATTCTTGTAGTGATTAGTTCTTATTAAACCTTTTCTCTTAATTTAATAACTTATTTATAGCTACTAAGAATTAGAAGTATGGTTTAGCTTTTTTTAATTAATATAAACCCTAACTATCTTTTTTCTATATTATAGGATATGGTAAGCTATATAGTAAATACCTAGCTATAGCTTTAATAGAGATAGGAAAGGTCACTTATAAGCTTCCGCTTATCTAAAAGTCTTTAGAAAGTAGCTAATAAGATAGTTACCAGCTTTTTTAAGTTAAAGTTTCTTAATATAGTTAGTATAAAATTAGATTATTATAGATAACTAAGCCCTCTAAGGACGAGAATAGCAAGACTTAAAGTACAGTATATATAATTTTCAAGTCAAGTATAATAAGAAGTTAATATAAGAGTAGAAAGAGTATTTAATGAATGAATTTTCTACATAATAAGTAAAAACGCTTTGTTAAGAGTTAAATATCTTTTAAGAATTATAAAGTTAGTAAGTATAAATAGATAGACTTATTAAATTAATTATTTTTTAATATTTCATGTCTTAGATAGCTGTATGCTTAGAACTATTTTATTTTTACTTTTATATAAAACACGCGGGCTTATATCTACGCTATTTTATAAAATTATTTTATAAAACATTCTCGTGTATATACGCCTAGCTATATATATAGTTATATAAATTTATTAAGCTATTTATATAAATAGTACTATTATCATACTAAAATAAATATACTTATATTATTTATTATAAAGCTTAAGAGTAGCTAATAAAAGTACTTATAAAAATATATATACAGAACCTGTTAAGAAAAGAGATTATTTAAGTTACTAAGCTATTTACATATAGCCTTATACTCCTTCTTCTAGTTCTTCTTTTAATATTTAGGAGAGTAGTAACTAATTTAACTCTTATAAAATACTATTATAATAAACAAGCCTTAATAAAAATAACAGACGTAAAAAAAAATTGTTACTAATATATAAAACTCTAATAAATTTGAATTTAAGCTGACTTAAGTCCTTTTAAATTTAAGTCTCTACTATCTTAAAAAGCTTTTTTTATATAGTTACTGAGTGAAAAGACTTTCTAAACTTAATTTACACTAGTAATTTAACCTAGTATATAGCTATTTTCTAGTAGTTAAATCTACTAAAATAAAAGTTTATTAGCATAACGTGAACTTTAACCTAAAATATTAGTAACTTAATTTAATTTAAAGATGCTATTAATAGAAATATTAGCCAGATCTCCCATAATCTCTCCCTAAAATTATTAGATAAGTTTAGTTATTTATTAAGTTCTTTCTACAGTGGTATTGTTTTCTTATTTTTTTTATAGTTTTTTACTTAATAAAGTAATAACACAGCATAAGTTAGCTGCCCCTATATAGATACTAAAATAATATTATAAATTAAAGAAAGTTCTCGAAATTACTATATAAGCAGTAACTTTATTTAAGTCTTATATTATAAAACTCTATTTATTTATTTACTTATCTACTTAAGTCTATTCTGACCTGCTATAGCTATGTTTTAAAGAAATATAGTAATAAACTACTTACTAGTATTTAACTTATAAAGTTTAAAGAATAATATACTAGGCTGGGTAGGTGTTATTAGAAATTATTATTAGCCCCTTAAACACTAAGTTAGGTATTAGGCTAGGTATTATATTAGGTACTTATAGTATATATAAACTTCTAAAGCTCCTGTTTTAAGAATTAATATAGTCTTATTACTAGTTTTCTCTAACAGTAGGTGTTGTCCTTCTTTAGCTGGTTATTTTTTAACTTAGTATTCTCCTACTTTACTTTCTTAGTAACCTATATTTAAAACTTTTTCTTATTCTTTTTCTCTATTTTCTTTTGACTTTTTTTAATTAGCTTTAGCCTCACTTTTCTTCTGCTATAGGATTAATAGTAATATTAATATATATTAGCGTATTATAAGACTACTACTGCTTAAACGTTTTAGTATGACTTTACTAGAGTCTTAAATAACTTATTAGTATTACTATCTATTTAAAAGATATATATATATTTTAGTTATTACTATCTTCTAAGTATTTTTTTATTTATTATAATTTATTATATTAATTACCCTCTTACCTATTTTCTATTAAGTAATTATATAGTTTACTAATAATTTACTTAGCCTGTTTATTAAGCTCTTATTATAAATAGATAAGCGCTAATTAATTTATACTTATAATATCTTTACTTTATAAAGACTTAGAGCTTAAAGAAATTTAAAGTGTGCTAATAGCCTAAAAAATATTATACAACTAAGTATCCAGTATTTCTATAGCTAATTATTTAAGTTTAATAGCTTCTTATTTATAACGTTAGGCTTTTTTAGCTTTATTTATAATTATAACTTTACTTAAAAGGAGTAAGCGTAATATTATAAGAGTAGTAATAATTACTAAAATTTTTTCTAAAATAGTATAAAGATAGCCTAAGATCAGCTGGAGAATAGACTATAGCTAAGTAATAAAAATTATAATATTAATATTAAGATAGTTAGCCTTTTCTTAGATTTCATAAATCTAAATACTACTTTTAGAGTCTTTTTTAAGATTCTTAAGAACTTTCTAAGCTTATTTTATAGCTTATAGTATAAAAATAGTCTCTTCTTCTATATCTAGTAAGTTAGATAAGTTTATATACGTTATAATATCTAATAACTTAACTTATGTATACTTTTTAAGTACTAAGAGAAATCCTTAAATATCTTCTTATACTCAAAAACTATTAGACTATAGCTAAAGGACTTAATAGCGGAATTTATAGTATAGTAAAGAATATTAGATATTTATTCCCATTCAAGTTTAACAGCACTTATAAACTTATAAATAGTTTTATAACTACAGTTAGAGAAAATCTTAACCTCTTAAAAATTAATTAGACTAAGGATAGTTAAGTCTATTATAAATTTCTTAATATTAGAGTTAGAAACTACTACTTAGTATTAGCTACTATAGTATAGCTAGTCTTACCTTATATAAGTATAAAAGAAACTAGACTTCTGATAATATTTATAGTAGTATAATTATAATTATCTCTTAAAGTAATAAGTTTATACTAAATACTTTATAGCTTTCTATAGTCACTAAACCCCTCCACTATAGTACTAGAATTATAGAAAGAGAATAATAATTATGTACTATAATTATAGTATTATTAGATAGCATTAAATGTCTCTATTAAAGGACTTCTAAGCTAATATAGATGTTAATACCTTTTTTAATAGAGCTATAAGAGCTAGAGGCACTATTACTAGTAATAAAAAGTATAAAAAGAAGCTACCTAAAGCAAAGCAGTTAGTATAACATATCTAAGCTATAAAGAATATTAAAAAAAAAAGGTAGACCTTATTTATAACCATTAAATAACTAAGACTGCTAAAAAGGTATAAAAAAGAAAAATAAGTAAAATAGAAATTAATGGTTTTAACTATCTATTCTAAAATATTAGATAGGAGAATTATAAGCTTTTAGCTCTTAACTATCATAAAGTTTCACTAAAAGAAAATAATTTAGTATAATAAGATTTATTAAAGTACTAAGCCTAGATACCTTAAGAATATTAAGAATATAGTTTCTATAAATAGAGGCTAATAGTATATATTACCTTATTTAGTAAATTAAGCTTTAGATTATAATAGGTAACAGTAATAGAGCTAATAATTAGACTATATATTTTATTTAACTTTTTAATAAATATCTTTAAACTAATTATCTCTCTTTGCGTAAGTATTTATCTAATATAGTAAAATCTTTATTAGTCTGCTACTAAGCTATTAGTTAATAACTTTATATTTAAAACCTCTACCTATAAATTCCACTACATAATATAGATTATCTTTATAAATAATAGTATATTAATTTTTTTATTATGTCTTATGTTAAAATTATTCTTGTTAATAATTATAATAATAGCTACTTAAAGTATAGTGCTGGTATTAGTAATAGGAGTAAAACTTATAGCTCTTATAAAAGTATAAGTATTTATAATAGAAAGATACTAAGTTTTATCTATACTTAAGCAGGTAGAAAATTAAGAAGCATCTTAATTAATTAAGTAAGTAAATAATTTACTTTATATAAATAACAGGAAAATAAGCTCTGAGAGTGATTAATAAACTTTATAAAAATTAATAAAAGAAACCTACCCGCCTGTAGAATATTAATCTCTAAGATTATTTTAGTAATAGATAACTTACCTACAGACTAGTTACCTAAATAATAAATTAATAAAAATACTTAGAAATGAATTATAAACTCTAGTAGTAATAAAACTTATTATATATTATATATTTAGCTAAAAGAATGCATAGCTTTAAGAAGCTAAGCTTTTCTAACTTATTTATTATAAACACTAAAAAGTAATATTATTACTATAGTAGGATCTATACTTATTTAATATAAATCTTTATTTATACCCAGCGAATTAGGTACATTACTTAGAAAAGAAAAAAAAATAAAAGTATTAGAAAAAAATATAATATCCATTACGTACTAATAAATCAAGCTATTATTAATATAGTAAGAAGTTATTAAGGAATTTATTAGAGTAAAGAGATTAGAAGTATCTTTAGTTAAAGTCTAATAAATTTAGGGATAGGGAGATTTTATTAAGATATTTCTTTAAATATTTCTAGAATTTTCTCTGTGAATTATTGGCTTAGCAGTTAGACAATACTAGAATAGCATAGAAACTAATAAAATAAAAAGAAAATTATTTACTTTATATTACTTTAACTCTAGTTTTAATCTCTTTAGCTTTAATTATTTTATTAAAGAGAAAGAGCTCGTAATCCCTTTTACGCTAGAGCTTTATAATACTAAAGTTAATAAATAATCTAGTCTTATAGTTTTAAGTATATATATCCCTTTAAAAGATTCTTATACTCTATAGTTTTTTAAAATCTTGTAGTATCTTTATAAGTTTAATAACAGGACGGTCTGAATCTATAAGTTTTTTTATAAAAGCATAGAATAATTACTTCTAGCTAAAGGCCTTTTACTTATCTTTCTTATCTCTATTTTAAGCTATAATCCTAAATTACTTATAAAGAATATCCTTATATTCCTCTACTAAAAGAGTAATATAGCTATAGTAAGGTATAGTAATATTATTTCTTATATAATATTACTTTCTCTCCCAGCTTCTTTTAGCATGGCTAGTAGGAAACTTAGATTAAATTTTCTTTTAATATTTATTAATCCGTCCATATGCCCTACACTTAGTAAAGAATGGATTAAAATAAAAAATAAGTATATTATTAGAGATATACTTACTTTATAAAGGTAATAACTATAAGTTTACTCTAGTTAATAGAATTTAAACTTTAGTATAGTTAGTACGTAGCCGGAAATAAGGCAGTATAGTAACCTATAATTTTAAAAATAAAAAGTATTTTATTAATATAGACTTTAAATATATAACTATACCTATTTAATAATAATAAATCTTTAGTAGAGCTACTACTTAGTATTTCCAGGAACTTTATTAGTTTATAATAATATTTAAAAGAAAATAGCTTTAGTCCATTACATAAAGGTAATACTTTATTAAAGTTATTAAAATAATTAGTTCTTCTATAGGCTTTAGTAGTATATTAGACTAAAAATCTTTTATATCTTTAAAGAAGCTACTATAGCTTAAGTATTTAGGTTAAAATAAAAAACTATATTTTAGAAATATACTAGAGCTTTATATAGCTAGCCTTTCTTTCTAATTAGCTTAAAGCTTAAAATAGTATACTTAGTTTAATAAGAACTTTAAGCATAAGCTTTTATAATAATTAAAATATCTACTAGAAAGTCTTAATCTTACTGTTAGAAAAGAGTATGCTATTCTAGAGAAATAGTATTACCTAAAGCTTATATATACCTTAGTAATCTAAAAACGTTATTACTAACGTATTTAATCAAATTCCTTCTAATAAGGATAATAAAGTTATTAAGGTTTAAATGTCTTTAACGGTTTCTTATATTAGTACTATCTATTATAGAATTATAACTATAAAAAAAGTACACGATTATTTTATTAGCAATAGTTTATAATATTTTAAGT
The DNA here is from genome assembly GCA_010093925.1 of Zopfia rhizophila CBS 207.26. Classification (NCBI taxonomy): domain Eukaryota; kingdom Fungi; phylum Ascomycota; class Dothideomycetes; family Zopfiaceae; genus Zopfia; species Zopfia rhizophila. The sequence goes on from ML994616.1 coordinate 264,658, forward strand.
TTTAGAACTGCCTTAATATAGCCCTTGTAATTCCGGGAACTATATTTTTATTTTTGTATTAAGGTTATAATAATACTTTCAGGTAGCACATAGCTAGGAGAATTGTTAGTAGAAAGAATATTAGAAGATTATACCTAGCTTATATTAAGAATAGCGGATACTAGATATTACTGGTATAGAATAGTATAATTACCCTTCCTTATAAAAATGCCTTTAGTAATAATACCTATTTTTATTAACTATACTAGTAATATCGGTTTTAGCTGGATCTTATGTCTTATATCTGAAAAACAGAAAAGATTCTCTAATAATTTAAGTATACTATTTAAAAAAGTACGGTTTAGTGTCCTTTACTATAGCAAGGCCGTATTCTTCTAAGAAGAGACTATTTATTTTATCTTCTAATTACTATTTTCTAATAATACACTTATGTTTAGTGGTTATATTTTGTGATAGTTTAGACTTAAAAACTCCTTAGAAGTTACGCTCCGGCACTTCGAGAATTCTGATATAATAAACAAGAATTATTAGCAGCATCATTTACAAATTATTCTTAAGATTAAGAGTATAGTAAGGCTTTAGAAAAATAATAATATTAAAATTAAGTAGCTAGGCGGCCTAAAAGGGCGTTAGTGAGTATTATATTTTTATTAGATAAGTTAACGCTTCTTAAACACAGTTATAGCTAATTATTTATTAACACAGAATATAATACAGAAAATGAAAGCTAGATTGAATTTATAAATACGTATTTATTAACTTACTAATCTTAAAAAGGCTCTATAGTAAGCTAGAGATAGCTTATTAATTATTTAATTTAAATATCTTCATTATTAGCACGGATCTCTAGTGACGAAAATAATCTAAAATAAGATTTTAGAAAGGACTATCTTCTCTGCCTCTGTAGCATAAACATAGTCTTATTAAACTTCTTAGTAATCTTTAGAATGAATTTTATAAGCGTATGGTATACCCTAGTTTCTCTTTATAAACTCTTATAATATTCTTTATTCTTATTATAGGTTTAAATTAACACGTCTGAAGGTCTTAGATAGGCTTTAAGCAGAAGATTTCATTAAAAAGCAGTATTAAAATAATATTATTTAGTATTAGCTTTAAGAAGATAAGTAGTTTTAAGAACTAGGAATAGAAAATACACATAGGCAGGAATAGTAGCTTTTATTATCTATAGTTTTAAAACTACTAGAGAATATGCTTAATCTATAGTTTATTATTACTTTACTTATTACTTAACTATATTTAATATAGTTTCTCCTCTTCTCTGCTTTCTCTCTAGCTAATAAATAATTATCTTCCGTAATTTTTTTAGTTTCCTCCTATATCTTCTTAAACTTAGCATTAAGTAAATAAAAAAAATTTTATTCTTAGAATTAAAGACAATATTTATGAGTACTTTTAGTTACTAATATATAATCTCCATAAACCGCTTCTTTATAGTACTACTAGAAGGTTAGATAAAAATAGAAATGTCTATTAGCACTTTTAGATTAGCGTTTTTACTAATAATAGAGCTAGCTTATTTCTTAGGTAAAAAAAAAGCCTCTTTACCTTAACCAGACACTAAAGTAACAAGAAGTTATGTATAGTATTTTTTTTTTTTAATTTCATTTACCCTGATCCCTCCTGAAGGATATGTAGGCTACTACTATTATTATCTATTTTTCTAAAATTACTATATAGTGTACTACTTTATAGAGACGAAATTTAAGCCTTGTAAGGGCCTATATTAGTCTCTTTATTTACTATCTCCTTTATAGAGCTAGTTTAGTGCTCTTAATATAAATTTTTTCAACTCCTCTACAAAGTTAAGCACTATATTAATTATATTATTATTAATTATTTATTCTTTAAGTTCTTCCTAGTTTCTTTGAGGTCTTTCTTTAAGTATTTTTATAATACTATTAAAAGCGTCTCCTATCTTATTCTAAAGCTATTATCTTTTTACCTTAAGTTTTAGGTAGTTTACTAAAATATACTTTACTATCTCTTATACTCTATATTTATATTTGTTTTTTTTAGTAAAGCTAAATATTTTAGCGTGAGTAGCAAGCCACAAATAGCTAGTTCTAAGTTATATAAATAAATATATTCTATTTCTTAATTAAGAGCCGTAGAGGCTTTATGTGCGTTTTAATAATAGCTTATTATCTATTCTTTATAAGTATTTACCCTTTTCTGTGGTTTGCTATTCTTTCTATTATTTCTTAAACATTTCTATTCTATTCTATCTTATTTGTGTGGTAATAGAGTGCTTGAATATATAGATTTTAATTAATCTATTTACTACTTTCACTAGGCTATTAGCTGTATTATTTTCTAGGATTCTCTTATGTCCAGGTATTTAAAGCAGGCGTATTCTTATTTACCGTATTTTTATATTTTTTACGTTGTTAAGGATATTTCGTACTATCTACTAGCCTAATTTATTAGGGGGATTCTATAATACCTAAAGGGCTAATCTATTATTACTTATAATAGTAAATATTCTATCTTACTAGAGTATTTTATTATTATATGTTTTACTCTTAATTTCTTTAATAGCATAGTATATTATAATGAGCTTAGCTATATAGATAGTCCAGAATTTCTTAAGGCTAATACTAGTTCTCTATAATTTAGTAATTTTATTTTATTAATTAATTATAACTGCTGTAGCTCTAATGTTGGGTTTCTTTTTTATAGTATTAATAAAGATTATTATCTTTAGAGCATCTATTAGATTAATAATCTTCTAAATAGCTTTTTCTTCTTCTTATTTAATATTAATTACTTTGAATACTGGTTGTCTCTATAGTACTAGGGGTTTTAAGTTAATTCTTTCTAGGTTTTTAGTAGCTTTTAGGTTTAGTATTCTGGTTACTTTAACTAGTAGAAACTTTACACATATTTCTTTTCATACACGTCTTCTTTTTATTTGCTTTAGAATATTTTATATTAGATACTCTTTTAGCAGCGTGTATAAATTAATAATAGTATTCTACACTTATTACTTTAGTTAAAGATATATTAGGGGAGTATAAGATTCTACTTTTAAAGTTTATATTATAACTATTTTAAACACTAAGAGGGTCTTAAGTAGTGCTGTTCTTTATACTAAGTTAAGTACTCTAAAGTATTCTTTATCTTTATTAATATTATACTAGATCATTAATACGTAGTCTATTTTTAGTATAATATATACCTAGTATAATTATCTTATTTAGGTTAGGCGGAGGTGTTTAAGGTTTTTTATATTAAGTATAATTCTAGTAGCTTTTTTTACTACTTACTATACATATTACTTTTATCTTATTTCCTAATTAAAAACTATTTCTAGGAGTTTAGCTATAGGTACCGCTTTAACTATTTTTCTATATATAAAAATTTCTTCTATTTCTAGTTCTTTCTTCTTTCTGGTTAGATGGATTAGTTTTGTTTTCTTAATTATAAAGTATAAGCTAGTCCGTTTTACCCACCCTTTAATATATAGGATATTCTTTTCTTAAATTTTCTGAAAGTTCTTTTCAGTAATGGGTTTAGCTCTTTATCTAAAGTAGTTATTAATATATACTAATACCTCTCCTTTAGTGTCCACTAGTTAATCTATAAGGTCTAAGTTAAAAAAAGTAAAGAGAATTAGTAATAGAGAAGATCCTTAAGCTAGGTCTATATTCTCTAAAGAAGCTATTTTAGTCTTAAAGTTATTAAACTTAATACTTACTATTCTTTCTTTTATAAAACTTTGTATCCATTTTCTTGTGATTGCTGGGATACTATTTTTTTTTAGGTATATATCTAGTATTAGCTTATTAACGCTGTTAAAGGCCCCCTTAAGGTTAAAAGTAATTAGTATAATTACTTTATTCTTAAGCTAGGCTTAGTTAATAGCGTTAGCTAAGATTAAAAGTACTTATTTTATTATACATTCTAGTCTTCCGCTAAACTACGTATCTAGAAGTAGTTTATATATCTCTGTATAATATAAGAAATGTTAGGTAATTACTACTTCTAGTAGCTTCTCTAGTATATTAAGAAAAGAAATTAGCTAGTATACTCTTAGCACTACGTAGTCTAGCTTCTTAGACTTCCTTAAGACAATAATTATTACTATTTTCCATTTTATTAGGTAGTAACCAAGGTTAGTAGATGCTTTAAAGATTTAGATTATAATATATAATATATATTTCTATGTCTTCTTTTAGACTAGTGTTGGTAGACTATTGTTTTCTAGAGTAGTATTTATTTTTATAGCTTTTAGCGCTCTTTTAACCTCTCTCTTAGTAATAAAAATCTATAAAATCTCTTTTTTTATTATAGTTATTACTTTAGGGGTTAGCTCAGCCATTTTTAGGAAAAAACTCTTTAAAAATACTTAGGTTTTATTATCATTATTAACGGCTTTACTACTTTCTATCTTAAGAGAGAGTATATTAGCGTAGCTGTTTTTTAAATTTATATACTTAACTACCTTCTATAAGCTTCCTAATCTAGCGTTATTAAGAAATTTCTTTTAGTATAAAGCTTTTATTTACTTAATTATTTAGGTCTACTCTTAGCGTTTAGTCTGCATTTCTATAAATAGTATTATTATTACTAGGTTCTTTCTTTCTTTTTTTATATAGCTCTCTTATTATTTTCTTTATACTTTATTAACTTCTATCTACTATGTTTTAAGTTCTGGGGTGAACTATTATTTAGAATATAAAAATAAATTCATAAATAGTATATATTTTTTAATTACTTTTAAGATAGCCTAAATTAAGTTATTAACCTGCTGCTCTAGCTAGGCTATAGTTTCAATATTTTAGAGATTACCTAGTATTATTTATATTATCTTTCTAATATTTTCCCATTCTGCTCTCTTAAATACTTTATATAGTTTTTAGTCTACTTTTAGTTTTAATTAAAGGTTTTATTTATAGTAAGTTACTTTATAGTTAGATCTATAGTTCTTATAGTAAAAATAATATCTAAGAACTCTCTTAGGTATGTTTATTAGGTTTAGGTTAATAATTAATTTTATTCCAGAATAAGATAGTAACTAGAACGTTAGAATTCCGCTTAGTAAGTACTATTATATTTTATTGTCTTAAATAAAGGTAAGTAGCTCTTTAGTGTATCTTAGTAATAAATAATTAATTACTTTATTACTTTATATAAAGTAGTAATAATTAAAATCTCCTGTAAGTATAATTTAAATAGGTTTAGCATTTATTATAGCTTTTCTAATTATAGTCTATATTTTATTTAGCGTGGTTTATATTAAGATTTCCTCTAATATTTATTAATAGCTAAATAGTGGGATGTATACTAAGAATATTAGTAATTTAGTTTTATTTATTCAGACTTTTACTACTGTTACGTCTGGGCTATTATATTATAGCTAGTAGTAGCCTAACATAGAAATCCACTTATTTACGTATAATAGGCTTTGTTTTTTAATATTTTTATTTATATATATAAGCAGATAGAGTTGCTATTTTTAGTAATTAATATAGATTTTATACGTAGTAATTAATAGCTCCTGGATAAGTAAAATATTAAGGTTTTATATTTATTTATTATTAATAAGGGCTTTTATATCTACTTTAGATTTCATAATATTCAGCTATAAGGTCTAGAGGTTTATTATATTTATTATTAGTTACTAGAAGCCGTTTAGCTTCTATATATACAGTCTCTAGTTAGGTATACACTATTATAGTCTATATATTTTACTTCTATATTAGAAGGGTACTCTCTACGGTTGTGTTCTCTTATATAGTATTTATATCTTATTACTTTACTATAAGACTATACTAGATAGCCTAGTTCCTGGTATTAATAGTATTACTTCTTTTTAACTTAATACCGCTTAATGCTGCTAATATATTTCTGCCTAAATACTATTCTATTATTAATTATCTATTTTACTGCTTTTATTATTTTAAATTATACTCTTAAGGTTACTACCTTTTTTAGTAGTTTGTCTTATCTCTTTAGCTATGTGATTTCTACGATTTAGTAGCTTCTACTTCCTATATCGTTTTCTTCCATGATTTTTTTAATGACTTCTGATTAATTCTCTGGTAGGATAATATTCTCTATTAGGACACTATAGACTACTACTCTGAAGCGTAGTATAGTAAGTTTTGTTCTATTTCCTAGCGTATTAAGCCATGCGGTGTAGGACTTAGCTAGTTAGGTAAATTTTTCATCTCTAAATCTAATCATATATCTAGTCTTTGTTGTTCTAATCCCTACTACCTAGACTTCTTTCGTCGTGTTATTGTTCTATAGGGCATTCCGGATGTGAGTATTTACTAAGTTTATTAGGAGGTACCTCTTAAATGCTTTATTCTCCTCGCCTTTAGTGTCAGTGTTACTTTATTGTGTGCTAATTCTAATGCTTTTTAAGTCCCTACTAAGGCTCTCTTGGCTGGTTGTTTACTTAAAGGTGGCTTCTAATGCTGTTACGCTTTGGCCTCCTACTACCACTAATGCCTATGATTGCGTTGAAGGGAGTGCTACTGAAAGGGTGTTAAGTCGTGTCTTTAGCTTAAGGATCTCTTCTTTAAGCTCTATATTCTGGTCCCTTAATTTCTGCTGTTTAGCTTTTACTTCTTGGATAATAAGGCTTTGCTAGATAATGATCTCCTTTAGGCTCGTTGTTAGTTGTAGGATTTTGGTGACTTTTTCTGCTTGGCTTTATGATTTTTTAGGCTTGCTAGCTGCCGCTTCTTGTGTTTCTTGGGCCTTTTAGGATAGTATTCGACCCCGGGGGGCTGGTGGATCTTCCTGGGTTGCTATAAATGGGTTACGTTCAGGGGTTGCTGGGGCCATTGGGGCTCCAAATTCCGCGACGCGTTGCCGCAGCGGCCGCTGAAGAGCGGGCCTGAGAGATAAAGTGATAATAATGAGACTAAGAGAGTGTCCGATAATAAAAACCTTCTTCCTGTAAAAGAAGGATATAGTTGTCCCCCCTTACATACAGTTGCTTGGTTATGTACAGTAGCTTGTAAAACTGGCTTCACCCTTTGCATGCACACAACAGCTAACTGCGCCTCATCGAGCAGGGATCTCATATCAGTGTCTAACCGTATATGGTCAGGCGCCGAATGGCCTCGCGAAAGCTTGTACCTTTTAGCCTTGCAGAAGTCACTAAGTTAAGCGCGCTTAGCACTGCTTAGTACTTGTACCGCGGCAGTATGCCAAGACCGAGGCAGTCGCTTACAGAATTGCCGCCCAACATCACCCTGCCGCTCTGCTGATTAAGCTGTTTTTAATATAGACCATCTCTGTCAGAGGAAAAAGGTCGCGGTAATAAAAGACATCAATTGACTGTACGAGCAATCTAAATAAAAGACGATATAGTAGCAAAAAGAGCTGCTTATTCGGGCATCAAAAAGGACGTGCCAAAAGACGTGGCTGTAGCTAGCTCTTGCTATCCAGCTGTTGCTTCGTGCTCGCTCGCTGTGTCCCCAAAAGACGACTCCTTTTTTGTCGCCTTTTATACATCTAAAAGCTCACTATTTACGGTGAGACATTTCATGAAAATCGCTCAGTCTTGCGCAGTTTTTTGGCATCTTGGATGGAGCAAAATGTCGCATCTTTTGCCTCCCATTTTATCGCTTAGATTATAGCCATTTTAGCTAGAGCCTAACTGGTGGATCACATAAGTAGACCGAGCTGCTAATCCTAGCAGCAGAGGTGTCCTTGTCTCTGACAGTCTCGTCGTTCTGGCCAAGACTAGGAATATTGACCATCAACATTGAAAATCATGGGCACTGCCATCTAGAGTACTTTCATGGAGGAAGAGTTGGTATTAAAAAGCAGATCTTCTATACTGAACCTTAAACATTTGATGTTAGTTCCTTACAGATGGCCGCGAGCGCTTTCTCCGACACTAGTCGTATCGGATGATCAACTCTAAATCCCGTCGCTTTTGACCGCGACGACGCGCTCTAGTAGCTTTACTGCCTTGCCCACCTGCCCTTTTGCATGATAAGCCATGGCGAGCTGGTGCTGCGATGCCAGCCGGTCTCGGTGCGTCTCAGTTAGTCTCACCTCGCGTATTCTCACGACTTGCATCTCGAGAGCAACAGGTGTTACTACCTGCCCCCGAGATTGAAAGAACATTGATATTCCCTGAACGTGAAATCGACCCCCCTTGTGTGGGGAAATCAACATCTGAAACTGAAACGTTTGCTGTATTCGGCATTCCTTTCAGACTCTTGGCCTATCGAGCCGCGATCCGAACCCGAGCATCGTTGTAAGCCCAAGCTGGTCTTGATTTCGTTCCTTTATGATAGTAGTGATAAGTATCCTGAAAGGAAAACGGAGTGAAAGACATATTTCTGTGATTGTGTTAGCCCACCTAATGTGTCTGTCAATGGTGACTGTCTGTACCTTGGATTTATGAAGTTGCGAAGCTGTGAGGCGGCAAGGCTGCGAGGTTGTGAGGTTGGTGGTAATCCCGTTAATCGGCTATTTTTTCTGACTTGGAATAGAAGTGATGATGTCGCAGACCAGGCCGCAAATTATGAGCCTCAGGAATAAACCGCATTAATAATCTTGCATGTAAGACAGACAATACAGTACACAACTCTGCGTCTTATCATGACCAAAAATCGTCAGCACACTACACTGCGTCAGCTGATCACTCTTTTCAAAACCTTGTCTAATCCATTTTGGGCAACAACGACCATTTAAGGAGACGAACGCTGAAGACGAAATTAACTCCGCTAAAGCCAAGGAACGGCTGAAGCCAAGGAACGGTTGAAGCCAAGGAACGGTTGAAGCCAAGGAACGGTTGAAGCCAAGGAACGGCTGAAGCCAAGGAACAGCTGAAGCCAAGGAACAGCTAAAGGCTAGAATCAGCTGTAGATTCAGCATCGGCGATCCAGAGCATCCCACTCGTCACACAATACTAGCACCTGTCAACAAAATATATTTCACTCTTTTCGTTTGTTACTGTCGAGTTCCCCTGTATTTTTGACCACCCTGGTTTATGCCCTAAGACATTGCCAACTAAACGAGGGTTTTCTCAGCAAGGGGTCGATCAAAAGCACCTCCAGCTGCAGGATGACCATGTAATCTTGCTAAGCTGTACCCATAAGGCTGAGCCATCATATTCCTTCGCGGGACGGATATTTGCTACCGAGAAGTAAGACCTGCAGATGATGTTGCGGCTGAAATGTTTGTGGCCGTATAGAGAAATACTAAGGAAAGCCGAGAGGTCATGAACCAATAATATTGCAAGCCAAGACTACTCCTGTTAAAATCAGTTATGTTGTTCGCTAGGAAGATCTGCCGGACAAACTTGAAGCCAGAGTAACTACCCATACTCTGATTCTTGCCCAATAGTCAGCTGGCAGGCTTCGTCCACTGAGAGAACTATCGTCTCAATCTTTCTCTCCGCCACCAAAATGCGTAGCAGCGATCCTGTATAAGTATTGCCCAGTTCTCTAAGTTTCAGGATATTTTTTCAAGACTCGGAAATTGCATTAGCCTTTAAATGTAAAAAAAAAAAACCTGTTTCTCACTTTATTGTCGGCCTACATTCTCCTTCATGGATACTCCGGTCACATTATTATTCACTCCTGGAGAGATCATTGCGCCTGGCACCGCACTCAAAGTGCGCTGCTGCCGGCCGATTCAGCCACAATCTGCAGAATCAGTCGTGACCTACCAGAATCAACAGCGAATCCATACTGCTGTATCGACTGAGGATAACGCCACTGTCATCAATGTCTTGGCCGAAAACCTGAAGCCAGGTCACTACAAATTGTCAGTGGGGAAGGTCCGCGACCATGAGGGCACAATAGTAGCAGGACCCGACGCTGTCCCCTTTGTCGTCGGAGCTTTGAAAGGGCGCGTGTCAGACGACTATCGAGTTGAGCACGCCGTCCATTTGGCTACCAATGAGCTATCTTGGTCTAGGCTCTTACCTGGGCAGAATCCTCCGTCCGGGGAGCACTACGTTGAATTTGTCAAAGCTGTGCACCGTGAAAATGGTCAGATGGTCATAAAAGCATTCAATGAGAGTGGCGAAGAAATCAACGGATACGCCCACCTTACAGAAATCGAACACCGCCGCATCGCCAAGTTTGGATGCATTCACGAGCCGCTTTGGAAACGTCTGGAGCACCTGACAGAAGACGACGCTGTGGATGTGGTCATCTTACCTAAAATTGGTGAGCTTGCCATCGAGCTTGCCAGCATTGAAAGAGAAAATCAGTCTCCGTTCGTGAGACAGCCGGATGAAGAGCGCCAGGTTTTGCAGAAGATCGAGCAGAAAAGGTGCACAGCTGCGAGCGAGCTCCGTAATCTCGGGATCAATATTAAAGAAGCTCCCTCCTACATGCACTTCATTTACGCGACGATGTCACCGGGCCAGATTCGCCATATTGGCAGAATGGAGGGCATTGGATTCGTGCTATTTGACGACCAAAGCGAAGTCAGGGATCTAGGCAACTTGATTACCATATCTCGTGCGGACAGAGCCCATACTCTTGGTGTCACGGGCGCAGGCGTGAATGTTGCTGTCTTCGAGAGTGGACCGCGTACCATGGCTGCCAACCTCCCTATCAGAGGGCGCTATCTGGCGAACCCTCCTCTCATCTTAAATGACGCCGATGAGCATGGACGTCTGGTATGTGGAATTATCAGTAACACTGAGCCAGGACAACCGCATGGAATTGCACCTGATTGCAATCTCTTCTCTGCCAACAGTTCAAGCAATGACGCGTTGAGATGGGCGGCTACTACGAGAGAGTGCACGGTCATCAGCCAAAGTTTTCACCGGTTGGAGGAGCAAACTTCAGCAGAGGCATCTGCCGATGATATACTGAAGGACCTTCTTGCGGAGACATGGCCATACCCAACCATCGTACAGGCAGCAGGCAACTTCGGCGCCTGGGACACGCCTCCTTCCAACGCGGGCGAGTATGTCAATCATAAGGGTTATAACACCATCGTGGTTGGCAGTCATAACGACGCCGCAACGGCAATCAGCAACTTTTCAGTGTTCAGAAACCCAGTGTTCAGAAACCCTCGCTCAATTGATCGTGAGCTTCCTCATATAACTGCAAATGGTGAACTGGTGGCTGCAGTCGGAGTGGCTCTAAGTGGCACTAGCTTCGCCGCCCCAGCTGTTGCAGGAGCAGTTGCACTTATTCAACAAGCCAACAGTGACCTACGGAAACTGCCGGCTGCCTGCCGAGCGATTCTTTTGGCCAGTGCCGATCGAAACATTTCTGGAAGTACATGGTGGCAGGATGTCCAGGTTCCAAGAGACGCCTCTGATGGAGCTGGGGCCCTCAACGCTGAAGCAGCCGTGCTCGTTGTCCAGAGTCGTGCCAGCAAAGACGGTCCACCAAGGAAGCGTGCTTGGGACGGGGGCCTTTGGTGGGGGGGCAATTTCGGACCAAACGCGGTATCAAGTTTCCGATACCGTATCCAGGTGCCAACTGCGACCACAACTGGCAGGTTCACAGTCAAAGTGGCTTTTACATGGGACAGCTTCATACCCTTCAACGCAACCGGAGCCGTTGTACCACATATGTCGTTTCTATGGTGGAATTTCGACCTGCTTGTGTTCGATGATCGTGGAGTCCAAGTTGCCAACTCCTCTTCTTTCGATAACAACTATGAGATTGTTGAGTTCACTAGCCTTCCAAACCAGGAGTACGCTATCGCTATTCGTCTCACACGTGATGTTCCTCCGGCGGGTCGACCTATGGCAAACGTCGGAATCGCTTGGATAGTGACGGAAATTTAGCTCTAGAGAGCGTCTTACTGGCTTGGTTTTGAAATGTCACTTCGCACACAGCAAGCGATTTGGCCTTCTGCTCTGGTTATTGCACGGTTTTCGTCTGAATTTTCTCTCTGAGTGCTGCAGAGCACTCTGTGGCCCCCTTATTTAAACTTGTTAGCAGCTATTTGTTGAAACATCGCTGGGAGCTCCTGGCAAGGGTTCATAAAAGTTGTGAGTGCCTCGAAAAGGGACGCCTGTTTTGCAACGGACTGTACTATCTTCCAGCCGTGAGGTAGTCACATGCCGCTCTGAGCCTCTAATTATTCTATTGGATTCAGCCTTCGGCAGGTTTGATAGGCGACTTGACTTACTTGGTGACGTCATGAAATTTTTTTATTTATGGGCTGAAATTCTATTCCAACCCATTACTTGGCTACCTTTACGTTAATGGCCCGGAGTGGTTTCCTACATTTATGGTGTTACATACACTTGCAGGATATAAATGCTGGAAGCGACAAAGTGATCCGGCTAAACAATGTAAGTGTATCAGCTGAGTATGTTCAGCTAGTGAGCGGTCTTTTGAAAGGCCATCGATTATAACGTGTATAGTAAGTATCTGGTCGTTTCCTACTGTAGTTAATTCAATCCATGCTATACATTGCAAACAAATCAGAAGGCTATGGATTCGGGTTACACACACACAATTTATTAACGCCTGGCGGCTGAGCCGAAAGGGCTACTAGCGCTGATCTACTATTACAACTTCCTACAGTGGTCTTGGCCTCATTCAGCCCTTACACCAGCCTTGTTCCACTTCCTCCGGTGGGTTCTGCTCTCATTCCAGCCCATACTAAATTCCCTTACTGGTTCATCCTTCTTTACTTGTCCTTTCTCTTCGGTTTCTCGTAGGTTAGTAATGTTGATCGCAGACTGGCTCAGAGTGTATTCTCCAAGTGTTCAACGTCCTATCTACGGCGGATGAAGCGGAGCCTGCTTCTGTGCCACGAGGTAATATGTGGGATGGGTCGAGTATTAGATTAGGTTAGGATTCTTCATTTATCTGCTGTTAGTTTGCGTCAAGCCGACCTGTGGCGATTGTGAACCGTATCGTAGCTCAAACCGCGTCCATATTCGTATGTCTGATAGAAATCGGGTGAACGCTAGGAGTGTTGAGAGCTGAAATTTTAATAGAGAGTTTGTTACTACTACTGTGGCTAGGTCGTATTGCAATACTGGTAATTGTTGTTATTATTGTTATTGCTAGTGGAATGGAGACGGTTTATTACGAAATCGTGTTATTAGATCTTGTACTGTAAGTACTAGACCTGGCGGCTTCTGGCGGAGTCGTTTTAGTTATGCTGGAAGCGATGAGGCGAGTACTGAGGCGTATGTACGTGGTTATGGAGAGGATGCTAGGAGTGATAGAAGTAGTGGGTAAACAGGTGGTTGAGGGGACGGTTGAGGGCGCGGCTGAGGGTTTAATGGTTGGGGTAATTAGAGGGGGGGTAGATTATGTTTTGGTAATGGTCGAGGTATACAGCTTGGAGGCGGTTTCTTTAGTATGTGGGGTGTAGTAAGCGTATGGTTCTTGTTTGGTGTACAGGGTGTTGCGGTGTTTGGGGGTGTTATTAGTAGGAGGTAGTTATAGAGATCAGCTGTGAGTTTGGGCCAAGGGCAGTTGTCCTCGTGTTCTCGCATTAACTCTTTGATAGGGAGGTCGAAATCGTCCCACTTGCAGGACTGCATACCACAGAAGGCGCATTCCACGGCATCTTCTTCTTCATAGTCGTCTGGGTTTAAGTGGTAGAAGCCGGCAACGGCGAGTTTTGTTGGGGAGAGGTATTAATGGGGCCAGTTGGTGTACGAGTCTATGCATAAGGATATCGTTATAAAGTCAGAGGCTAGGGTTAATGGCGGAGATGATGGCTTGGATGTTGACGGCGGCGGAGATGGAGATGGTGATTTTAGGGGGCGCGGTGATGCGGGCGAGCGTGTCGGGGTAGGAGAGCAAGAAGGAGAAGGGGGTTGTGATAACAGCGGAGAGAAAGGGTTTGGGTCATCTGCGAAAGAAACCTTTTTCTTCTCTTCTGCGGTTGTCGATCGAGTTTTTGGAGGTGTCCGAGGAATTCCCTGTCGAGATTTCCCGCCCATTTTCTCAATCCATTTACTGTACCTCAAGCTTTCGATTCGGGTTCCAGTGACATGAAGAATCGGTGTCCAGTTTTTTGTTGCCTCATATAATCAGACCCCGCCCCCCAGTCACATGGCTTGCGCCACGTCCAACTAAGCCCCTTCGGGTCAAAATCCAGCTATTCATAACGTAACGTTATTTCACAAGTCGATCGTCCACACAAGTCGATCGTCCGCACATGTCTTGGCACCATGAACACCATAAGAAAATACTTTGAAAATGCCGCCACCATATTAATTTTGTATGATAATAACATTTCCTGGGGCTTCTTTAAGTGCAGGACAAGTCCTTTTGTTATGCTCTGGTGATCCACAGGCGCTGCAGTGACGAACAGTAGTTATTGAAGCCTTTGGTGTCGCATCACCAGCTCCACTTTGAGTAGCTTCTGAACGCTCTTGAAGTGCTACTGACGCCTCAATAGCCTCACCAATTGTAAGAGATTCTCGCTGGGTAAGATATTTAACCTTGATATTACGCTTTTTGGTAATCTTGGCGCTGGTCGCTCGTGCTTTCGCAAGCTCTGTCGCCATGAGTTCCACTTTCTGAAGCGCTGTCGTAGCAGTCTTTGCAAGCTTCAGCATTCGTGATATTGTAGGTGATGTAGATAGGCGATCAAGCTCATGTTGCCGACGTTTCAAAGCTGTCTGCTGTCTCTCCACCTGCTTGACCGTTTTTGGCGTGTTGTCCACAGAAATAGTGCTTGAAGATGGAAGAACTGGATCTGGTGTCGTAATACGTAGAGCACCCAATTTATCAAGCACTTCATCAGGATTGTACGGAACAATGCCTGTGGCTTGAAAAGCGCTTCTGACGTTGCTAGAGCTTAGAGTTTGAGGCCTTGCAAGGGCATAAATTTGAAGAAAGTCGTCGATAGTAACGTGGTGTTGACCGCTGCGAGCTAGCTGCTCGACACCCTTACGATAAAGCCGTTTGACAACGCTAAAACAGGCTACAACGCCTCCATCCAACGCAGACACCGTCGCCCGTCCTCTCAATATACGATCTTAAACGCCGTTTCCACAAGAAACCGAGCCCCCTCCAAGACCAACACCGGCACTCTCTACAAAAGCACCACTCTACCGCTATTGCACGTCTCCTACACGCCATTGCCGACATCCTCGGATCCTACAACTCTAGGTATATTCTCGACACAGAACGACTAACGTCCCTCCCTGCGGGTCGAGAAACCCACCAGGCCGAGAAATATGAGGGGTACCTCAACTTTAATCAACTTAAAATCTATGTACACGTTGATATTTACTATAACCCTATAGAGGTCATGTGCTGCAGCTATTCCTAGACATCTAGAACCCCTTCTATCTAAAAATTACGTTACGCATCGTCGCCTTCGCGCCTGTTTCGCAGAGAGCCTTATTCTTTAGCGAAACAGCGTTCCTTCCCTATAGCACCACCGCTAAACTCTTACCACTCTATAATACTTGTAACGGTGTTAACTAAGCCTTAGAACCTTACTACGACGCTTAGGAATTAGCACCAGCCTTGTGTCTGTTGTCGCACGCAAATTCATGCAGGGTCGCCACCCCGGTTGGTACCTCCAACCGGAATGATTACCAGTCCTGGCTAGTGCAAAACAGCCACATAATCATCACAGTGTACTGTAGTTTACTTACAGTGGCTGCCATGCCTGTGGCTGTGTGAAGTCTTGGCAAGCGGGCCGACCTTAGCCCCGCAGCCTTGCGATCCAACTCAACCTTAGCCATACCTCCAGTTAACCAACTCACCTCGTACAGAATTCGCCACCTCACAAGGGTCTGTCTAGAGCGGGGCGACTGTTCTCCCTGCTAGCGTGATCAAGGCGTTCGTCTACCTCAGGCTAACTTAAGTGGCAAATATTTAACCCGTAACTCTGCACGTAGACATCTTGTTACTTAATCTAGAGTATGCTTGAAGCTTTGCTGTGGCAAATTGGTAAGCTATATATTTATGCTGATCCCCGGCCCTCTATGAAATAGAGAGAATAATAAAATATAGTAAGCAATCATAATATAAATATTCTGGCCTTAGAATGTGTTAAGCTTGTTAAGCTTAACTTTGTATATCCATACCCTTCTAGTTCCAACACTAGTACCAATCATCTTCTCTGATACTACTGAACATGATGGTCGATACTCTGAGGGTAGCTATATTAGGTTCTCTGAATTGTATGTTATCCATACACCATCTGCGCTTAAGGCCAGGCCTTGATATTAAGGACTCTGAGGGTCTGAATGGGATAGAAGGGGTCTTAAACCTGATAGAGCGCTGATTTCAATAGTGCCAATATCCGTTTGAAGATATGAGTCAGTGATGTTAAATGAGATGCGGAAGAGTGTCTGGCTAATGATGAGCGTGTTGGCAAAACCGCGATAGGCAACCTTGCTACCATGCGCCAAGCGTAGGCAGAACTCAAGGCACCACCGCCACAACGGCAACGTGAGTCATCAAGGATTCGTACTATCGTTACTGCCTAATTGATTATTGTGTATTTAACCAGTCATTACCTTCAGTAAGAATTCAATTCAATCATTATTGAAGACAATATTTATGAGTACTTCATGCTGCCAAATGTGACCTCCATGAGGTTATGAGCCCGGCTGGCGAATTTCATATATCACTCGTTTTCGTACGACCTGATCCAAATTGTCTATCAACTAAATCCTCACGGCTGTCAAAAATGACAAAAGAGACCGGAGTACCAAAGCTCAAAGGAGCTGCAAATCTTGCCATATAGCTGTTCAGGCTCGAAAAGCACATGACAGCAAAAGGCACATGGGACGCAGTCAGATTTGTTCCGTACAAACAAAGTACTCGGCAAACGACTCCTCGAGCAATCCCACGTCAAAGCGACGATGGAACGTCCGTTGCTCCTGATGGCACATCGCAAGAATCAGTCAGAGAGACAATCGAGACAAAGACACCCTCACCCGGACAGACAGAAACTGATCTGGAAAAGAAGCCAAAATTTGGCAACACAAGCGACTACCAAGACTTCAACTTTGCCCTGGAATTTACAAAGGACCAAGACGACTGGGTACTACATCCAGACAACGACAAAGCGATCAACGACATCGTTATCCATTGCGAGGATGTGCCAGCACGAAAGGTTGATGGAATCCTGGCCGCTCGATGGGTCATCAACACCCTTATCAAGCACTATAAGATCAATACTGAACTACAGAAGTATTTAGTTGCTGAGCGAATCTGGACTACGACGTACGCTTCATGCAAAGACATGGAAGACTACACCAACAAATTCAGAATCCTCATCCAAGACATTGCACGGCAAAAGATCACAATTGACTTTATGCTCAAGCATGCAATGATCCACAATCTTGGAACGTACTTTACGTCCTTTCAAGAACGAAAACGTGACACGGGCATCGAATCGCTTTCGTACGATACTCTTACAAGTCAACTCCATGACGAAGAGCTTGCAAACAAATCTCAATCCAAAGCTGCATCTCTTGCAACAAACACAAGAAGCAAGAAGCAGAGTCAAAGTCAAAGCAAATTGCCTGGCATAGGCAAAGAACACAAGTCAAAGACCTGCCCATGGTGTAAAAGGGAAGGCAAGAAAGAAGAAGACTGCTGGTTTAAGCACCCGGAAAAGGCTACAGACGGCTGGCGTAAGAAGCAAAAGGATCTTCGAAAGAATGAAGACGGCGAAGCGACATGGCTTACCCTGACTAATACCCTAACTAATACCTCAACTAATACCTTTCCAAGCTTCTTTACCTACAGCGACAAAAGCAAGACAACGTACGACACTTCATCAAAAGTCAATGTCTGCAACAATTACGCCTGGTTTACCGAGATACATGCCGCCAGCGGAGCCCTAAGCGGAACAGGAGGAACCGTACAAATCCTACAAAAGGGAACAATACGGCTTCCATGTCAGCTTCGGAACGGCAAAACTTTCTTCCACACTGTCAAAGATGTTTAGTATTACCCAGACAGCCCTATTAACATCTTGTCAGCCATGAGAATGAGACGCGGGGGCTATACTCTTGATTGGAAAGACGGAGGAATCAAAGATCGAAAAGGCAACGAAGTAGCTGCAGCATACGAAGAAGATGGAATCGTTCTCGTACGTACAGCAAAGATGGACCCGTACATGGCACTGGCCACAAAGCCATCGCCAACCAAGAAGGTGTCAGCAGAGCAGCTCCATCGAATGATGGGACATATGGGATACAGTAATCTCAAGAAGCTCATGAAGAACACTACTGGATTGAAGCTAGACAGCCACCACCATGGCGCCTGCACATGCTGCTTGAAATCAAAGCTTCGAAAACAACCGTTTGGCGAACGACAGCGCGCAAAGCGAGAAGGAGAGATTCTCTACCTAGACCTCGTACTACTGATCAAACCAGAAGGATACAATTAAAAGCATGGATACATTTCCATGACTGACGATTTTACTACCAGCACGGAAGTAGGGCTTATTCGCTCCAAGGATGAAGCTCCAAATTACGTAAAAGAGCTACAGGCTCGCCGAAAAGCACAGGGAAAACCCCCTATTACGTACATTTTCTCAGACCGAGATTCTGTATTCATGAGTCAAGACTTTGAAGAATGGATGAAGGAAGAAGGGATTACTCACCAGCCTACTATACGAGACACTCCACAAGAGAATGGACTTGCTGAAATCACCTAATTCCACCTCCATGAAAAAGCAACGTCAATGCTAGCAGATCAGAATCTTCCAAGATTTCTCTGGCCACTAGCAATTAAATATGCTGCAGAGCTAAAAAACAGAAGCCTAGTAAGAAGACTTAATGGCAAATCGCCGTACGAAGTCATTAATGGATGCAAGCCGAATCTTTCCAAAATCCTGATATTCAGAATAGTTGTATACTATCAGAACAGCCAAAAAGCTCAATCTGAGAAGGTTACACCACGCGGAATCAGAGGGAGATTTGTCGGATTTACAGACGGATCTAATAGATCAATTATTAAAGTCTGGAAAGAAGGAACACGGCAGATTACAGAGGAACGAAATTTCGAACCTAACGACGACTGTAAACCGTACGACGGGCATTAATTTACAGACGAAGAAGAACTTGACTTTAGAGAAGACGCATGGCAAGCGTCAATAGGCAGCCAATCATCAAATTCTCCATCCAGCCTATATCCTGAACCAGTAATTAACAGTCAAAGGACTACTCGACAAGGGGCGTATGAACCTACAGTCGAAATCATTAAGCAGAGCCCATCTCATAAGAGGGAGCTGGACAGGCCGTATGAGCTGAGCCCTGCACTATCAGAGGGAGAGAAAGACACTCGATACAGCAGAGAACGCACGCAAAGTGTGATTCATGTTAGGCCGCCGCCAACGATTGAAAATGATGAAAGAGAAGCATAACTTGATGCTGCAATAAGCCCTGAGACAGAATCACTGATCCAGGAGCCACCCTCTTCAACGGAACACCACGGTAGTCAACACGTAATAACAGAGGGCAGCCACCTCGTAAATTCCATGACGAGTATGGATATGTAACCTTAACAAAAGCAGTGACAGCAGAAGCCTCAGCAAGCGTACAGAAGGTGATTGCACTTACTGGAACCTCTAACGAGCATTTCTACACGCTGTACACAGCAATACTTAATGAAATTAACCATGCCCATCAAAGCTTCTACTCATACCTTGACGACGCCCTAGAGCACGCTTCAATCGTAGCCAACACAGGCATCTACAAGAAGCCAGGTCTGAATGACCCAGAGCCGAAATCATTCGCAGAGGCAATGGAATGGCTAGATAACATGAAATGGAAAGAAGCAGCAGACATCGAGATGCAGCAGCATTAAGAGAATGGGATGTTTGAACTTGTCGAATTACCCACAGGGCGTACAGCGCTAGATGGAAAGTGGGTGTTCAAAGTCAAAAGAGAAGCCAACAATTAAATTACCAAGTACAAGGCTAGATTCGTAGGAAAAGGATTTATGTAGCAATTTGGCATTAATTACGACCAGACATATACTGGAGTTGTACGAGCATTTTCAGTATGAACGATATTCACGCTTACAGCACTATTTAACCATGATATTATACAGCTCGACTTCGTGACGGCATACCTTAATTCAGATCTTAACGAAAAAATCTACGTCAAACAAGCACCTGGTTACGTTCAAAAGAGCAAGGAACATCTTATCTATAGAGTCAAGAAAGGCCTGTACGGACTAAAACAATCAGCACGCAAGTAGACAAAACAGCTTATAAGCTTTCTTATTAAAATCGGATTCAGGCCACTTACGGCAGACAACAACGTATTTGTCAAAAGTACTATCTATACAGGACTTATAATTATAGTCTATATAAACAACATTAAGCTTATTAGCAGTAACAAGCCAGCCATAAAGCAGGTCATTAATTAGCTAAGCAAGGAATTTAAGATGACTAACCTAGGAGACATTAGGTACTACCTTAGAATGGAAATTAAGCACGACTGTAATATAAAGACAATTACGCTTAGCTAGTGAGCATACATCGAAAGGATCCTCAACAAATATAGGTATAGCAAGTATAGACGTAGGGTAAAAACGCTAATGGTAACAGGTTAATACCTTAACTCATTTAACAGCATTGCTACTGAAGCTTCAAGACAAGAATTTACTACCCAGCTAGGATTAATTATGTACGCCATGATTATCACTTGGCTAGATATAGCATTTACAGTCTCATTTCTTATATAGCATATAAATAACCCTGGACCTAAGCACTAGTAAGTAATTAAGAGAATCTTCTTCTACCTGCGCAGTACGATCAATTACTATATCACATTTAGTAGAGAAGTAATAGCAAACTTGCTGGGTATACAAATACCAGCTTTGCTGAAGATTCTGTAACTAGACACTCAACAGGAGCCTATATTTTCACCCTGAATAGAGGACCCATCAGCTGGACTTCAAAGCGTCAGCTGACAGTTGCATTATTAACTATAGAAGCAGAATACATAGCCATGTGTTAAGCCACTAGAGAAGCCATCTAGCTCAGGCAACTGCTTACTGAATTAGGACTTCATCAAGAGTCTATCAAAATTCACGCAGACAATAAAAGCGCTATTGCTTTAGGCAAGAACCCTGAATTCCATAAGCGTAGCAAGCACATTGACGTACAGTACCACTACGTACGAGAGCAGGTACAAAGCAGACGAATCACCACGCCCTACCTACCAACCAATCAAATGGTAGCCGACGGCTTAACCAAAGCTGTCAGTCCAGAATTGCATCTTCGATTTATCAATCACTGCAGGCTCGACCCTGACAAGAAGAGGCATGATTAAGACATCTCCAAAAGCATCATACGCAAGCTTGAGAGGGAGTGTTGGCAAAACCGCGATAGGCAACCTTGCTACCATGCGCCAAGCGTAGGCAGAACTCAAGACACCACCGCCACAACAGCAACGTGAGTCATCAAGGATTCGTACTATCGTTACTGCCTAATTGATTATTGTGTATTTAACCAGTCATTACCTTCAGTAAGAATTCAATTCAATCATAATTGAAGACAATATTTATGAGTACTTCATGCTGCCAAATGTGACCTCCATGAGAGCGTCTAGAGGCACTTGCCGCTGCTTGCATTCCAGATCTTGACCGTCTCGTCATCTGACGCCGACGCCAGCCGTGTCGAGTCGTAGGAGAAGGCCACTGACCGGACCGAATCGCTATGGCCCTCGAGCGTCTGGAGGCACTCGCCGCTGCTCATATCCCAGATCTTGACCGTCTTGTCATCTGACGCCGACGCCAGCCGTGTCGAGTCGTGGGAGAGGGCCACTGACAAGACCGAATCGCTATGGCCCTTGAGCGTCTGGAGGCACTCACCGCTGCTCGCATCCCAGATCTTGACCGTCTTGTCATCTGACGCCGACGCCAGCTGTGTCGAGTCGTGGAAGAAGGCCACTGACCGGACCGAATCGCTATGGCCCTCAAGCGTCTGGAGGCACTCGCTGCTGCTCGCATCCCAGATCTTGACCGTCTTGTCATCCGACGCCGACACCAGTCGTGTCGAGTCGTGGGAGAAGGCTACTGACCGGACCCAATCGCTATGGCCCTCAAGCGTCTGGAGGCACTCGCCGCTGCTCACATCCCAGATCTTGACCGTCTTATCATATAACGCCGACGCCAGCCGTGTCGAGTCGTGGGAGAAGACCACTGACCGGACCCAACCACTATAGCCCTCGAGCGTCTGGAGGCACTCGCCGCTGCTCGCATCCCAGATCTTGACCGTCCTGTCATCTGACGCTGACGCCAGCCGTGTCGAGTCGTGGGAGAGGGCCACTAACCAGACCGAACCGCTATGGCCCTCAAGCGTCTGGAGGCACTCGCCGCTGCTCGTATCCCAGATCTTGACCGTCTTGTCATCTGACGCCGACGCCAGCCGTGTCGAGTCGTGGGAGAAGGCTACTGACCAGACTGAATCGCTATGGCCCTCGAGCGTCTGCAAGCATGCACTCCATTCATCTCTTATATTTAGCTTTATCGTGATCCCCTTCGGCTCTTCCGCCTTAAAAAGACTCCTTACTAGGCTGCGGGTTGGACTAAACATGAGTGTAAACATATATACTTAAAGTAGGCTATTCTCTATTATCTACTTATAATATAAAATAAATCAACGCGCATCTTGCGCTAGCTGAAATAATATAGATATATTTACTTTTTTTTTAAGTTATATTAGTATATATTATATATAGATAGCACTGCTAATCTAAGGTTTACTTAGATTAAAGTCTTAAGTCTTATTATAGAAACTACTCTTTCTAATATGCTCTTATAAAGGCTAAGAGCCTTAAGCTAGTAAAAATATTTTATTTTTATAAATTTATATATAGCTCCTTTATCCTGTAGATTAACCCCATAATTTATATAAAAGTTAGGATTATAATTATAAAGGTAATTAATTTAGTAGATATATAAGTAATATAATGCTGCTAGTAGGTCTAAATTTAACTATTTTATTTACTTAATAAGGTAGCTAAAGGTATCTAATCTGTAAATATTTTATCACAAAGTCCTAAATATAACTTTAAGTAATCTTAAAAAGATTTTATAGTAGATCTCTTTCTTTCTAGATAGAAAGATCTTATTAGATATCTTTACAAGCAAAAAATCCTTTACTAATTAATAAATAAATAATATAATATATTCTTAAAGTATTAGAAAGAACTTATAGAGCTTTATAATCTTAAATAAAGCTTTAAATTTACTAGTAACTTTATTAGGTATATTAATGAAAGATATTAACTTATTTAATATAATAAACCAGTACACAGCTAAGATAATAGCTAGTATATATTTATAAAGTTTAGTATTTTTTAAATCCCTAATTTAGTCTATTATCTGCCTGTAGAGGGTATTAAGTTTAGAAAGAAATATTATTAATATCTCTTAAGCTTTTTATTCTAAAATACTAGAGAGTTTTTAATAGACTAAGGCCACCTAGAGAAAAGTACCGTTTATATTTAATAATAAATAATACTAGATAGTATTTTATATATTATTACTATATCTATTTTACTTCGCTAATTAATTAACTTTAGACTTAATATATATTGTAATAGTAGCAGAGATAGATTTTTTATTAAGTTTAAAACATAACCTTATCTTCTATATTATAATATTAAGATTTTTTTTAATACTTAGTTAGTTATAACTAGAGATAATTTACTTAACACAAGAAGATATAAATAATATTTAGATAATAAAGTCTAATAATTTAATAAGCTTATTACGTATTTGTTGAGTGTATTAATGATTAAATAAATACTATCTAAGCTTAAGTCTTATAAAATATTAGTAAAGATTTTAAATAAAGTAATTTAAGTCTTTATATTCTTAAAGTGCTTTTTACTAACGGGATTATACTTCTTCTATATATATATAATAAGTAATAACTATTAGTTAATAAGTAAATATATTAGACCTTATAGCATAACTATAGTGTTATTAATTTAGAAGTTAATAACTTAATAGAAAAAGTAAAATAAAAGATTTAACTTAGCTATAGACTTTTTTAGTTTATTAATAATACTATAAAATAGTATTATTTTATTCTTACTAAAATTATTTTTAATTTATAGTAACTAACTTTACCAGGCCCCGCACTATTATTAGAAGTTAAAATTTTTAAAAATCTATATATATAAGCTTTTTAGTAAGCTACTTTTAGTATCTTTAATTTACTTCTTATTATTACAGGAATTAGTAAGATATAAATTTTATATATATTTTATTATTTTATTAATCTTTTTTTTTAGCTGTCTAAATATATTCGCTATCCCTTTATTATAGTAAAGATATAGTTTAATATTAAAAATACTTAGTAATAAGTATGCCTTATTTTTTTTAAGCTTTATTTAGTAATAATTTATCCATAATAATTACTTATTAATATTAAACTAGAATAAAAAGGTTTCTTAAAGGACTAGCTTAGAAATACCTATTATCTTATAAATTAGTTATTTTAAAAAACTTCTATTACTAAGTTATTTACGTTTTTAGAAGAAGAATTTAACTAAGTTTAGTATAAATAGCTTTTAGAGTGTCTAGCCTTAAGTAAACTATCTACTTTCTTAGAATTATAATTTCTATAGCTATATATTATACTTATTATTATTACTAACTAATTTTAGACTAAAATGCTATTAGAGTGTCTAGTTCTAAGTAAACTATTCCCTCTTCTAGAAATTCCATTCCTATAGATTATATTTATTATTATTATTAATAGGAGGGTTAGATATATCTAATAAATAAATATAATATTAGGTCACGTTATAGTACTAGTAAAATATAAAATTAATAGCATATAATAGCTTAGCTTTATTTTTCTTATTAATATAATATATATTAATTTAAAAATATTATAAGCTATCTTACTGTGCTTGTTCTTTATAGAAGTAAATTTTCTTATATTTAAACTTAATATTATTAATATTATTTACTAGATTTTTAAAAATAACCTCCTCTATATCTACTCCTTATATATAAGAGAGGATTATATAGGGATGGATTATATCCTTACTAATTAAATTATTAGTAAAACTAAACATGCTATTAGTATTATACTATAAAAAATATATTATTTTATATAAAAATATAATAAACACGTGTGGTAGGAATAAGGTATAAAAGACTTAATATAATAGCTTACTTAAAAAAAAAGTATAGTAACTAGATTATCTATTAAGACCCTTATAAAATAGTAAATTCTATATAAGGTAAGTTAATTAACTAGAGGTATAACTAAAGTTAAGTTAAATTATAAAACTATAAAGCTAAAATTAGTTTACTTATTAAGACTTTACATAGCCACAGGCATAGCAGCTACTATAAGTAAACTATAATATATTATAATAATTATATAACTATTTTATACTAGCTAGGACTAGTAATTATTTTAGTTAAAGATACTAACTAAAGTAATAACCTTATATAAATTTGCGTATAATAATAGATATAAAACTAGTACTAATTCCTAAGCGTTATAATAAAATTCTAAAGCTTAATTAACACTATTATAAGTATTATAAAGTAATAAGAGTTTAGTAGTAGTGTTATAGGGAAGGAATACTATTTTACTAAAAAATAAAGCTCTCTATAAAACAGGCGCGAAGGCAATAATGCGTAATATAATTTTTAAATAGAAAAAATTCTAGATATTTAGAAATAGCTATAGTATATAATTTTTATAGAATTATAGTAAATATTAACATGTATATAGATTTTAAGTTAATTAAAATTAAGGTATCCCTTATATTTCTCGGCCTACTAGGTTTCTTAACCTGTAAGAAGAAATATTACAAAACATATTAAAATACACACATAATTTATTAAACTAATCTATTAGTATATTTCCTAAAATGGTTCTAGTTTCCTTAAAGCTTTTATAAAAAGTTTTATTCTTATAGACTTTTACGAGATCATGTTATATTTATATAAAGAAATTATATAATTTAGCTTATATTACCCTCTAGGCTTAGCCTCTAGGCGTAATTAACTTATATATATATAATACCTTTTATTACTTATTTATTTATTATTCTTTTAGTTTATAAGAATTATCTTCACTAGGGGATATAAAGCCTAAAATAGTTCTTATTAGCTTAGTAGTTAGAGAAATAGTATATACTATTAACTTTTACCTTTACCTATATAATTATTTTATAGTCTTAGTGTGTGGACATTAAAGGCTTAGTAGTTTACTTTAAAGTTAATATTATTTATAAGAGTATTAGTAGTAACGCTAGTACAGAAACCTTAAAAGAGTTTACTAAAGTATAAGGCTATAAAAGTTATTATAATAACAAACTCTATAATAACAAAAGAAATAGAGTTTATTAACGTGAGTAAAGGAGTAGGATAAATAAATAAATATAGAAAATCTTTTTTAAATAAGCTAGTATAATTATTATCTAGCTAATAATAATTACATTTATATAGCTAGTAATCTACTAGTAATAATAGAATAATCTATTTTAAATAATGAAACGTCTCTAACGACATTACCTATAGTATTAAAATATAAAGATTATACTATTCTGTAAGTATTAGTGCTTAGAAAGAGTTATATTAGATAATAATAAATATAATAAAGTTCTCTTATTAAGCCTTAAGATTAGTAGTACTTTTCTAGATTTAAAGGAAAATACTATTATAAGCATTTTACTAGCTTTAGAAAAGATTAGTAATTATATTTTAGTAGACTTTAAGTAATAAAGGTAATTTACTAATAGAAATAATATTCCTATTTATCTTTAGACAGCGTAATAGCTAACCTAGTAGAACTAAACATAATATTAGTATAAAAATATAAAGACTAAGAATATAGAAACTTGCTAGTTAAAACTATGGTAATTACTATTAAAGGTAATGTTATAGCTATTATATAAGCTTCTAAAGTCCTTACTACTACACACAAAAGTCTATAAGTAGTTAGTAGTTAGGTAAAGTAGTAAGAGAAAGAGATTAAATAACTTACTTTATTACCTTAAGTAGTTTTATTAACTAAGGTAGCTATAAAAAAATAGATAAGACTATTAAAAGTAATAATAAGAAGATTTAATAACTATATTATTACCATCTTTGTATTTAAGTGCTTATTAGTATAACTTTTTAAAGAAATAAAGATAGAAGAAGCTAATAAAAGGCTAATATAAAAGAGAATAAGTAAAGAAATATGCTTATATATATAAAAGAAACTACTTAAATAGCTTCTTAAAGGCTCTCTTTTTTAGTTCTGTAATTATACTATAATACTACTTACAACGTGACTCTTAAGCCGTTAATTAAAAAAGAGTAAAAGTATATAAACTATTTAGTAAAACTCTTAGTGCAAAGGTCGCAAGAATTATATACTAATACCAGATTAGAAATTTAAATATAAATATTTATAGATTCTAAAGAAATACTTAAATGTGTTAGTTTTACTTTGTGTTTCTAAATATTATAATAAAAGAAATCACGTTTAGCAGCTGAAAGTATTCATAAATATTATCTTAAAGAATTAAATTAAATTAAATTAAATTAAATTAAATTAAATTAACTGAATTTAAGCTGTAGAGACTATATTCATATGTGTATATTCCTAATTATATAACTATTTAATAATTCGTTCTAGTGTATCCATATTACACGTATATTACTAACTTTATAAATTTAGTAGGTAAAATAAAGTAGGAAACCTAAATAATTTCTAATACTCTAAACTACTTAAGCATTATTTTATACTATTCTCTAATTAAAGAGATTAGAGTGTATAGTTATAGAGAAATTAAGTATTTTTATTTATAATACTCTAACTAATTACGTACGTAACTAAGATTAAGAAGGGTACTTAAAGAGTAAAAAAAGGTTAATAAAAGTATATAAGACTAGCTAGAGCATCATTTATTAATCCTATTAGGTATATATATATAAATAAATAAATAAGTTTTATTCTGATCAGCTCTAAGCCTAAAGGGCACTAGTATAGTATATATAAACTTAAGATATCTAAATAATAATTTTCCTTTTAGGATATTTTAGCTAAGCCTAAATTAATTACTATATCTCTAAGCGGTTATTATTATCTAAAGTCTTTATAAAACTTTCTTAATAGTTATATTACTTCAGCTTAAACAAATAGAGCGATGTAACTATAATAAAAAAATATTAGTAAAACTATAATAAGTAACTTTATTATTTTATATTAAGTATAAGCAGAACTTAAAGCACCACCACTATAATAGTAATATAAGTTATTAAGAATTCATACTATTATTACTACCTATTTAATTATTATGTATTTAACTAGTTATTACCTTTAGTAATCTAATTTAATGTAATTATTCCTTTAAAGATAATATTTATAAAAACTTTATGCTATTAAATAAGACCTCTATAAAAAAACCTTTATATTATAAAAGGTATTATTATTATTGCTAAGGCTAACTTCTCTACTACTATAAATAATAAGTTAATTATAATAAGTAGAAAGAAAAGAGATATAGTATTATAGATATTAATACTATTTAAAAAAATATAGCAGTAAAAGCAGCATAGCTATTTAGGTAATTAAAAATTAAATAATATATCCACTAAAAAACAGTTAGGGCCGTATAAGCTAAAAAGATTATTATTTATATCTTTCTTTATACCTTCTATTATAACTAATTTCTTGTAGATATTATATATATAGGTATTTTTATTATACTTATTATCTCTAGAGTATACGCACAGGTAGCTAGCCGTATTAGTAATAGATTATAATAATTCTATATAGTTAAGAAGTTCTTATAATATAAGGCAATTATTTATAACAGGTTAGATAATAAGACAGTTTAGTATATAGACTTATTAAATAGTAATAGTAAGATAATTTAATATATAAATATATTAAATAGTAACAGTAAGGTAAATCAGCTTAATATTAGTAATATAAGTAATAATACTATAAAGGCTTAAATTTGTTGGAATTTACTTCTATTACTATCTCTTTGTTAATAAGAAGCATGATATTAGGGCATTCTAAGAAAGAAAATAGCCTTAAGATGTTCAGATATATACACTAATAAGATTTTAACATTATATATAAATAGCTAGGTATAGTATATATGTATATAATAAGAATTAGTAATGAAACTAGAGAGTAAAAAGATATATTAAGCTTTTATTAACTATTAAAGCATTTATTTATTATACTAAGGTACTAGTATTTAAGTCCTAGTTTAGGCTACCTTAAATAAGTCTATAAGAGAATGTAATTCTACCTAAAAGCAGTGCAGCCTATAATAAGGTCTTATAGCTAATAAGCTACCTTAATTAGGGTTTTTTTCTTTAGTTTATTTAGTTTATTTTAGCTTATTTTAGTTTACCCTTGCTTACTCTTTATTTACCTTATTTTATTTAAATATCCTTTTTAAAGCGGCCATGCTCACCTCTGTAAACAGAAAAAGTAATTATTAAAATTAATATCTAGATATTATTCTAAAAGTAATAATCTAATAAAAGCCTTAAAATTTACTACTTTTAGTTTTTTTATATTAGGCTATTATATTAACTTAAATAGAAAAAAGATAAAAGTATTAGTATATCTTAAATTTAAAATATACTTAATAAAAAACTTACGCGTAAACATTTTATTTAAAAATAATATTTTTATTCTAAATAATATTAAAACTAATAGTATATACTAAATAATAAAGATTAAATTATACAAAAATCTTAAAGTATTTTTTTTTATTTAAATAAGAGATTAATACCTTCTATATTAGTTAATAAGAACTATAGAGAATATAATAATATTAAGTAATATAATAGTATTAATATAAATTATAATATATAAAAAGAAATAGCTTTTAAAGAACCATGATTATATCTTTAATTTAGAATATAATTTAAAGAAATTAAGTCTAAATAAAGAACTTTATTCTTAGATTATAAATATAGATATTAATATAGTATTCGTGCACAACACCTTAACTAAACTATTTATTATTAATAAATGTATTAAGATAGGTTAGATATAGTATTTTAAGTCTAATAACTATAAAGAAATATAATAAGATTTCTATATTCTTATAGAGAAACGCGTATTTTTTTTTTAGTAAACTTAGAAACATATAGTTCTTAATAACTACTTATATAATTTAGAAATAAAATAGCTTTTATGTAAGAATATTAAGCCCAAATAGAACCTAAAAATTAAGACTTATTTTTATAGTAATTTAGTTAGTTACTATATTAATATAATAGGAGTTAATATAAATAGTAATTTAAAAAAATAAAAGCTCTCTAAATTACACAAATTAAGCTAAATTAGAAAAGATAAATAGAAAGAAATTTTTAGAATAATAATACATAGTTTAGAAACAGCAGCATAAAGAATTAATAAAATTATAGAAAAATATTTTAATCTATTTACTAATAATAGTAAAGTAGTTAATTTTCTAGAAAATAAATAGTTAAAAATTCTTTTTATAAATAACTAGTATTTAGTTAGAATAAAACTTACGCACTATATATACCTACTTAAACTAAAAGAAAAAAAGCTAGTAAACAAAACTTTTAATAAGCTTTAAGAGAAAGGTTAAGTTTTATAATTAAAAAAAAAATACACTATTTACTTTCCTAGTATTTATAGTATAGAAAAATATAATAGTTAATAGAAAACTTATTTAAAAAAGATATGTAATTATAGATATTTAAAGACTAAATAAAATTTTAATTAAAAATAGTTATTTTATTTCTAATTAGAAAGATATTATTACACGTGTATAAAAAAACTTTCTATTAGTAATTAATATAATAGCCTATTTCTTTTAATTTTTTATAGCAAAGAAAAATCTGTATAAAACTATAATAATCTTATATAAAAAACTAGAAGAATAGAATATTATATTAATAAAATACTATAGTTCCCCACTATATGCTTAGTAGTAAATTAATAAAGTAATTTAAGAATTTAGCTATTAGGACTTTATAAGCGGATTTATTAATAATATATTAGTAATAAATTATACTCTAAAAAAGTATTTATAGTACTTTAACTAGTTATTTATAGTATTTATATAAAAGGATTTTATATTAAGTAGCCTAAAAGCATATCTTAGTTTTCTATTTATAATTTTACTTAGTTAAAGAGTTAACATATTTAGAATATATACTTCTAAGAAAAAGCTTATAGTAATTTAAAACTTAAGATTTCTAAAGATATTTTAAGACCTTAAGGTGTATATTAGTTTAACTAAATAGCTTTAATAGTATATTAAATATTATTACCAGCTTATTAAATTAAAACTTAAGATTTCTAAAAATATTTTAAGACTTTAAGATGTATATTAGTCTAACTAAATGGCTTTAATAGTATATTAAATATTATTACCAGCTTATTAAACTACTTACACGTAAAAAAACTAAGCTATTTAAGATAATACTAAAGTCTAAATATACTAGAATACACTATACTAGAATAATGTTAGCAAACTAAAAAAAAGAGAATTTTTAGATTTTATATTATATAATTTAAAACGCCTTTAAGAACCTATGCTTTTTAGTATACTTTAATTTAAATTATTAGCTATATATAGAATTAAACGCTTTTAAGAAATAGAGTTTTAGAATTATAATTTACTATACTAAAAAGAACTTAGTTAATATAGAAAATGTTAAGTAAAATAATATATCACTAATTTACTTTCTCTTAAAATATTTATTACTAAGAAAGTAATTATATTAGCTTATAAAGCTTAAAGTAATATACTTAATTTAAATTATATAATAAATAAGGCATATAATTAACTTTATACTTAAGTTAAAACTATTAATTATACTTATTAATTATTACAGTAATGCTACAAGTAGAAAGTTAAATACTTAATAAAAAGTATTAATTAATTACTAAGTATAGTACTAGATAATAATTTAAAACATTACGTAAAAAAAGAAAGAATATAATAAGTTATAAGCTAAAATATTTAAGGTAAAGCGTTATGCACTAGTATAAAGCTAATATATAAACATATAATATAAAAAAAAAGCTTATAAAAAACCTTTCTTAAAAGACTTTTATATTATAAATAGTTATTATAATAGTACTTTCTTTTTAGATTTAAGCTTCTATAAGAGGTATTTATATTAAAGATTAAGTTTAAATTAGTTTAGGGTTTTTAAAAAAAAATTATAATAGCTATATTTTAAAAGTTACTTACAAATTCTTATGTTAGTTTATTATATTTAGTTTATTTAATTAAGTATATACAGCATTTTCGCTTGTAATTTAAGTGTAGTTCTTTAATTTATTTAATATAATATTTAGTTTCTCTATTAACTTTAATAGGTTTAGATAGTAGGTTTTATTAATTTAAAAATTATTTAAATTCAGGTACAGTAGGCTGAAGTAATAATACATAAAAAGCTAAATATATATTTAAGAATTTAAAAAGTTTAAGTTAGTACGTGTATAAAAAAATTATCTAAAAGATATAGTATTTTTCTAAAACTTTTAAGTCTAGCTTTTTAGAAGATTACTTTATTTAAACATTTTATATATTAAAATAAATTATATCTTCTAATTAATAGTTAGGTGTAGATAATTATTTTTAGTTTATATATTTTTCTTAAAGAGTTTAAGCCTAAATTATCTTTTCTTAAATTAATTATTAAATATTAGCTATTTTTTCTACTATGCAGTTAACTTCTAAAGTTTATAATACTTAATAAAAATATCTTTAAATTCTTATAGAAAGTTTAAAACCTATTTAAAAATATTAGCTTATATTAGCTAAAAATAGTAAAACTTTTATAAATTTAGATATAATGTTATTAGCTTTAAACTATACTAAAAAGAGCTAGTTTATTTAGTTATTTTACTAGTAGTTTATATATATATATAAAACGTATTCTATTATACTATTAGCTTTTTTTATTTAGCTATTAGTTTCTAGGTAACATACAAAAAACTGTTAGAATTTAATTTATAGTTATTTATAAAGTTTATTATAGAAAGTAAAAATAAATTATATTTCTTAGTTTAATATAATTATTTCTAAAAGGCCACGGTCTATTTATATGTGCTAATAGAAAAAATAGGTAACATTTACAATAATTATTTTACTACAAGAAATTAGGTATTAGTATTTTATAAAATAATTAACTATAACTATAATATTAATATAGCTTTTAAATGTTAAAAAATTAGTAATAAAGTCTATAAAAATATCCTTTTATTTCTTTTTAAAAATAAAAAGGAGTTTTAAGAAGCTATAGTACTTTTTACAAAAAGCCTTAAATTTTTAATAGGTATAGTAATAAAATATATATTAATATATTATTTTAAATATTTAAAGCTAGTAGTATTTATATTATAGAATTTTAAAGATTTTTTTATAACTAGAGTAGCCGCTAGCAGAAGAATTATACATAATTTAAAAAACCCTTAATTTTAAGTTTATTATTATTTAATATTACTAGCTAGTTGTAATAATATAACTAGTGTTTTTAGTTTTTATATTTACTTAAAAAAAGCTTTTTAAAGTGTTGGATTCTATTTTATATTAGTAATAAAATTTCCTAAATAAACTTATTGTTTAGGTATTTATTATTAATAATTTATTAAATTAGCCTATCTATTTTAGTTAAGTTTAATTCTAGAATATTAGTAAATAGTTTAGGGCGGAGAAGTATTTATTATTAAACTATTTAGACTTCTTCTTAAGCTAAAGTATTTTATATATAATAAGTAAGAGTATCTAGTTTTTTACTCTACTTACCTAGTTAGTATATAATAGTAAAATTAAATTAAATTAAATATTTAGCTTAGTAAGCTTACTAATAGCTAAGTTACTTTATTATAATAAAATACTAAAAGTTTTTATAGCTATTTACTACTTGAATTAAGAATATAGTATTTTTTAATTTAAGTTTCTATTATTTAAAGCAACGTATAATAGCTAGTAGTTTCTTATTATATATTTTATAGTTATATTCTGTGGAATTTAGTCTTTTAGAAAAGTAGACTATAAATCTTAGTTTATTTTATTTATTTTTCTAAAAGAGGACTTTAGTAGTTACGTAATCTAAAAAATTAGCTTCTATAATAATTAGTAACTTAGAATTAAAGTGTTAAAAAATTAGAGTAATTATAAATATATATTTCAAGCATTTAAATACCTCTTAGTAAGTTTTATTAAATTTAAATTAAATATTTTTCTTTATTAGAGCTATAAGTAGAAACGTATTATGGAAAAAGTTTTAATAAATTATTAATAAAAGTTAGTAAATTCTAGAAATGCTTTTATATTCTTTACGTTCTTAAAAAATTTCTGGTTAAAAATATTCTTTATTTTATTTAGGTCTATGCTAATTCATTTAATTAAAATTATATATTTAAAATAAGTAACTTATTTTTAGTAGAACTTGCATTTATTAATATTAAATTATAAGCTAGTTTTATTTAGAGCTTTTAATACTTATTTTATATATTATTAATATTTACATAAAAATAACTATAAATTAAAATATCATTAAGATAGGCTATATAAAATATATTAAGAAATAATTAAAGAATATTATTTATATAGTATTAGAATATGCTTAGTATATTAACTAGTTTAAATAACATAATAAAATATTTATATAAGTTATATTAGGTTTAGAAAGTAGTTAACTATTTATCTTTCTCTACTACACAAAAATAGTTAAAAACTAAAATAATATCTAGCTTTATAAAGTACTTTACTTTACTAAAGTAAAACAAAGTTTTTTAAATTAATAGAATTAAATAGTAGTTTTTAATAGTAATAGCGTTTAGAGCTTAATAGTTTACATAAAACTAGAAACCTTTATTAAGTTTTTTTATAAAAATAACTAGTATAACTATAGAAAACAAACTTACTCTAATAAATTTTTTAGTAAAATAGTTATTAAGATACTCTTTAAGAGCTTTTAGTTTATTTTAATATATTCTATAAAGAGGTCTAAATCTATTTTGCTTTCTTTTCTTAAGAATAATCTTATAGTCATATAAATAATACTTAAGTAGTTTATTAGTTTTTTTATATAAAAATATTTAAAGAGTATTATAGTACTCTTTTAGAACTTTAGTAGCTAAATTAGTATAAGTTTTTAAAACCAGAACTTTATTAATATTAGCTATTAAAATAGTAAAGATTTTGTATTTATGTTTCTAAGCTATTTATATAAAGGGGGCTGCTCTAATTAAGTAGATATTTATACTTAGTTTAGAGTTCTTATAAAAGCCTTTACTAAAAAGTCTTTAAAGCCTTAAAAATAAGGCTTTCTTATAAAGTTTCTATTTAATTTAGTGTTAGATTTAAGTATAAATTTAGATTCTAGATAAAAGTTCTTTAAAAAATAGTTTACTAAAAGGTTTTCTAAGTAGGTATTAAGTTCTTAAAATTAATAGTTTATTTTAGCTAACTAGTTATTATGTTAAGTTTAAGTAGTTAGTAATAATTTTAGAAAGTAAATTTATAAACGCTGCACGTAAATAGTATTAAAATAAATTTTTTTTAATAAAAAGTTTACTAAAAGGTTTTTTAAGCAGGTAATATTTTCTTTTAAATAAATTAGAAATTAAAATAAGTATAGGTAATAAACCTAGTAATAGAAAACATTAAAAAGTAGTTTTAATAAGTTATAGTTAAAGTTAATATTATACTTTTTATTTAAAATTAGCTAAAAATCAATTTATGGTTTTCTATAACTATTATAATAAAACAAATTTTCTTAATATAATTTACATAGTAAAAAGTTATACTAGTAGTATATAAAATATAACTTTTTTTAAAATATTTACTATTAAAACTAGTAGAAAATAGAATGTTTAAGAGTAGTAAGAAATAGAGTTTTTAAATACTAACTAAAAATCTACTAATATAACTTATACTAGTTACTCTAGTATTAATTAAAGTAGTAATAAAATAGAATAAGCTATTTTATTAAATAATATACAGAATATTTACTTAATAGTTCTAAGAATTAGTTACTAAGAGGTTTAAAAGTTAATAGAAATCTAGTATTAAAAATATTCTAAAAAGTAATTTAATACTAGGATAAAGCTTTTAGCAGGCTAGTTTAAAAGGTTTAAAAATATTCTTATTTATAAAAATTTATATTTAAAGAAAGAATAAAAGCAGGTTACTTATTAAGATTAGAATAAGCTTATAAATTAAAGTTTTAGTAGAAAAATAGAGTAGTTTTAGAAAATATAACTATATTTATTACACTTAAAATATTAGCTATTACGCTTTTAGGCTTCTTATTTAGCTAACTTAATAAAAATATAATTAAAGATATTAATTTCTATAATATTAAAATCTCTTTATAATATAAGTTATAGCTTAGTAAAATATAGTAAAAAAAGATACTAAAGATTATTATTATATACAAATATTAGGTTAGCGTAGTTATTTAATGTATTAAGAATTTTAATACTTACTATTATTTAGTAGAAATTATTATTTAATAACCTTTTTAGTTAAGTAATTAAATTAATTTTATTTAGTCTAGAATTAACAGCTAGTCTATAGAATTTAGTAAAGTAAATAGTAAAATTCTTTTATTTTTAGTAAAATAAATTAAGCTTACTTAAAATAGTAAGTTTTCTATTTAGGTCTCTATATATAGCTTATAAAAAGATAATTAATTATTTTTCTAAGTATATATTCTTATTTATAAAAAAGTCTATAAGTATTACTAGGTCCTTCTCTAGCCTTAAATATATATATAAAAGTTAAGAGTATTTAGTAGAATATTAGTTAGTATTATCTTTAAGCTTATAATAAAGTTTTATAATAAAAATATATAGGTTTTTTTGTTTTCTAGTAAACATTAAGAAGTTAAATAGGTAGTTAAATTTCGTTATTATTAGTAGTATAATAAGTTTTAGTATAATAGTTAATTTTATATTTCTAACTATAGCTTAAAAAACTTAGAAATAGGTACTAGTTATAATTATAGATAAAATTAAAGTCATAAAACTTAAGCTACTTTTAAATAAACTAGTAATAAAAGCTAGACTTTTTTTAATAAGAAAAATTAAACTAGTAAACACTTACTTTATTTTATTAAGCTTAATATAATAAGCTTTTATACTTTCTTTATATTAGGTTTCTTACCTTATTAAGGTATTTATAAGTAATTTATTACTTACCTTTAGAGTTACAAGTTAAGAGATAAAGTCTTTAAGAATTTTAGTAAAATCTAGATTATCTATTATAAAAAATTAATAAAAAGGTAATATAATATTACAGTAGTACTATAAGTAGAAAGTTAAGTACTTAATAAAAAGTATTAATTAATTACCAAGTATAGTACCAGGTAATAATTTAAAACATTATATTAAAAAAAAAAGAATATAATAAATTATAAGCTAAAATATTTAAGGCAAGAGTTTATACGCTAGTGTAAGATTAATATATAAATATATAATATAAAAAAAACTTTATAAAAAGTCTTTCTTAGAAGACTTTTATATTATAAATAGTTATTATAATATTAATTATATAGTAATAACTAGCATAGTAAAGTAAATATTTTTAACTAATTTATTAATAAATAAGTTAAAAATATAACTTATATAAGTATTATAATACCTTTTATAGTACTATCTAAATATATAATATATTTTAAATAAATAGTATATAATATTAGACTTTCTATTAAGACTTAATAACTTTAAGAAAAATCTAAAAAATCTGAAAATAAATATTTTAGATAATTTATTAACTAAGGTATATAATGTTAGTATAAAAAAAACTTTATATACTTACTACACTTTAATAGTAAAATTAGATAATGACTTTAAAAAATAGCTAAAGTAAGTATATAAGAAAAATAAGTGTTAATTAAATATAATTAAAATTTTAAGACTATATAGTCCTAAAACTAATAAAGAAAAAATAGTAATTTTATATATTATAAAAAGTAACCTACTCTATTATATTAATTTATTAAATAGATGTTTGTAACTAGTAATACTAAAAGTAATTTAAAGTAATATCTTTAAATAGGCTTATAATAAGTAGTAGTATACTAGTTTTTATAAAGTTTATAAAGCTATTAAAATAAATTATTACATTTAAAAGCTTATAAAGTACTGAAATAAATATATTAATTATTACTAAAAGTATAGCTATTACTAAATAAAATATTATAAGTTATATAGTTAACTTTATTTAATTTAAATGCTTTTTATTTTATTTAATATAGTTATAATCAACTTTATTAAAAAGTTACTAAAGAATAAAAGATTTAATATATATATAATAGTAATATATAAGTATTTAAAAAGAATAGTAGTTTTTCTAAAATAAAAGAATTAAATACAACTATTTTTAGTAGTATTAACTAATTAAAGTATTTTATATATAATTATTTATAACTAGAATATTAGATTTATAGGAGTACTATAAAAGAGTATATTCTAAAACTTAAAAATAAAATACTAAAGCTAATATAAATATTAGAGGAATTTACTATACTTAGTAATAAATAGTTTAAAAAAAGCTACGTGAAAAAAGTAATTATAAAAAAATAATATTAAAAAAAGTAATATAAAAAGAAAAATAACATAAAAAGAAAAACAGTATAAAAAGAATAGTAGCATAAAAAGAAAAATAGCATAAAGAAAATAGTATAAAGAAAAAAATTGTATAAGAAAAAAAACATTTTAAAAAGAAAAGTAGTGTAAAAAAAAAAAAAAATTTTAAAAAAAAAAAAAATTAAAAAAAAGAAGTATTAAAAGAAAAGTAGTATTAAAAAAAAATTGTATTAAAAAAAATTATATTAAAAAAAAAGTAGTATTAAAAGAAAAATAGTATTTTAAAAAAAAAAAAAAGTAGTATAATAAAAGTTTTATTAGAAAAATAACTATTAAATTTAAATTAACTTTTATATTAAATTAGATTTAGCTTTTACATTAAATTAAATTTAGCTATTAAAAGAAAAATTTTTTTAACTCTCTCTTTTTTTTTTAGAAAGTATAATTTAACTTAAATTTAATATATATTAAAAGAAAAACTCCCTTAAACTTCTTTTCTTTTATAGAAAGTATAATTTAAATTTAATGTAGAACTCTAAAGTAGCTTAATATAAAATTTTAAAAATAGCTTAATATAAAGCTCTAGAAATAGCTTAGTATAAAGCTTTAAAGGTAACTTAATATAAAACTCTAAAAATAGCTTAGTATAAAGCTTTAAAAATAACTTAATATAAACTTAAATATAAATTAATAAATAGATTAGTAAAAGCTTTAGTAAAGCTAAATATTAGTTTAATATAATATAAGCACCTAGCTTTCTAAGTACTATAATTTATTTTATTAGTAATAGTATTTTTAAGATTACTATACTAATAGTAAGAAAAAAATAAATCTATTAATAAAATATAATAAATATACTAGCAAATATAAAAAGTTTAAAAATAGTTATGTAAAAAAAAATTTAGTTAACTTATTAAAATATTAGTTATATAAAATTTTTTAGTAACTTTAGTGTTTTTTTAGTATAGAATAACTAAACTGTTCACGTAATATAGGTTTTTTTAACTATTTAGAACGCGAAAATCTTTATTTTTCTAACTAATAAAAGTATAAAAAACTTTCTTATTTAAATAAAAAAAGTTTTGCTATACTTAGTAAAAAATTCTAATATTAACTATATACTACCTATAAATAAATAGATAATTTAAATAAATAAATTAAACCTTTAAGACTACTCTAAGGTTTTAGTGGAAAAGTATAACTATTAAGTTAAAGCATTACCTATAATCTAAAAAATTATAAATATCTTTATAAATATTTTAATAAGTTTATTATTTAATAAAATAGTCTATGACTTTAAGCTTTCTAAAAAGTTACTAATTAACTATTTATTTAATAACATAATAAAAGAAAGAAAAAGTCTATATAAGAAAGCTACAAACACACTTATATTTATAATAAGTTAAATGAAAAAAATATAATAATAAGTATACTCTATTAAAATTAAAACCTAGAGATTTTATTAATATTTAGCTTTATAAGAGATTCATGATTCTAGGAGTTTATTAAAAAATTAGCTAATAATACAAAAAACTATTTCTAGTTAAATGAATAGTAAGAAATAATGTAGTTAAATTAAAGCTTTTATTAACTTAGAAAATTTATTCTACTATATTAAATTAATACCTAAAACCTTTTAATTAAAATAATCTATGTAAGTAACTAATTTTAAGGAATCTAGTATAATTAAAAATAAGCATAATAACAAAATATTAGCATATTTTAAGATTAAAAAGTTATTAAATAAATATATAATAATAGTAGGAAAATACAAAAAGCCCATTATATAATATCTAGTTAAATAAAAAGATTATAGCTTTATATATAATAAATAAATAGTAGTAAATTACATTAATAAGAAATTTACTACTAAATTTAATTAATTATTATTACTACTAAAAAAATGACTACTAACTATAAGTAAAAAGAGAAAGTAAAAGCTTTAGTATTTAAAAAATAAAATAGTAATAAAACATAGTCATTTAAGTAGATATTATAGTAAATAAATAAATAATCTTTAAAATTAAATAAGATATTTTAATTTACGGTATATAGTATTTACCTTTTATAAGAATTTAGTTTAGTATTAATTTTACCTAGTAATAACAATTATAGTATAATGTTACCT
Source organism: Zopfia rhizophila CBS 207.26 (assembly GCA_010093925.1). Classification (NCBI taxonomy): domain Eukaryota; kingdom Fungi; phylum Ascomycota; class Dothideomycetes; family Zopfiaceae; genus Zopfia; species Zopfia rhizophila. The sequence continues at coordinate 305,252 of ML994616.1, forward strand.
TAATTATTATAAGAATTTAATTCTATTTTTATTATTATATAAAAGTAAATACGTCACGTGTGTGTACTAATAAAACTTTTTAAATATATAAATATTACTTTTATAATTAGCAAAACAGTTATATAAATAATAATATAAAAATAAAGTTAAATTTTAAGAAACCTTAGTCTATATATAGACTTTCTAATTATACTTTTTTAATACGTTGTAATAAGAAAATAATAATTAGTAAACTTAGTTTAAGTATTATATAAACTCTTATTAATATATTAAATAAAAGCTTAAGCACTATTTTTTATTTTTAGCTAGTTTTATTTAATAATAAAAAGAAAAAACGTAATAATATCTAGCTATAATATAATAGTAGTAATATAAAGTTCTAAAATTACCTACTTTATTATAACTAACTAATTAATATTACTAGAAATAATCTTCTACTTACTAGTATATATTTAATAAATAAACATATTAGTTAGCTTATTATACTATAGAAAATAAATAGTATTAAGAAAGATATATTAATTAAGTATTAATTAACTAATTTTAACTCACAGAAATAAATAATACTAAACTATAAGCTAGAAGATTACTTTTTTATTATAAATAAAAACAGAATAGTAGTCTTTAAACTAGCTAATAAAAAATAATACTTATTATATAAAAAAGTATATAAGGCTAATAAATAGTATTAAATAGCATAAATTCTTACGTAGAATAAAAATAAGTAATTCTAAATTATATAGAACTTATATATAAAGTAATAAAAAGTTTAGTAAATATTAAGTAAAACACACTTTTTTTACTAAATATTAAATAAGTATATTAAAATTATATTAAATATATCTATTGAGATAGCTTTTTAGAGTTATATCTAATTCTATTAATTATACTTAATAAATTTAAGTAATAGAAACTACTATTACCTCTAAAAATAAAGTAATTATAAAAGAATGTAATTAATAAACTTTATATACTAAGTAAATAAAGCCGCCTATAGGCAATAAAAAACGCTAATAATAATAATAAGAAGAAATTTCTAAATATTAATAATTTTAAGAAAATAGTACTAATTATAAAAGTAAATAAAGTGTACTTTTTAGAGCTAATTTATTAAAGTTTATTTTATAAAATAGTATAGTATTATTTATAGTTATTACATTTAGTTAAAAAACACAAATATAGAATATTAAAAATAATAATATTAAGAGTTTATTTTAGAAAAAACGTAACCTATAGCTTTACATTATAACTAATAACAAGAAAATAAAATTTAATAAAATAAATAAATAAGTAAATAATAAGAAATAAATTATATTAATAATTATTATTTTTTGTTTACCGCCTGATTCGGTCCCCCTAATGGGTCTATACAGGCTAATTTTATACTATTTAAGTAAACAAAAAACCTCTAGAGAAAATATAAGAGGTAATACTTTAAATAGTGTTTATACTATATTAACAGAAAAAAAAATACTATTAGGTTGTGTTATATTAATATCTTTTAAAAGTATCTATACCTTTCTTATTTTATTTACTATTTAAGTTATTTTAGCTATGTTTGTGTGTTATTTTTATATAGTTATATATCTATCTTTAGCTCTTTCTAAGTCTCTTTTATATATTTATGTAATTGTCTTAATAACTGTTTATATTCTACTTAAAAGTATATAGCTACTAAGGAAATCTTCTCTTCTATCTCTTAATTAATAATAATAAGGTGTTTTTTAGTATCGCTTTAGCCCTAAAGCCTAAATCTAAGCCTTATTATTATATTATAAATAATTAGAGGATACGTTTAGTGCTTTATAGAAATACCTAAAGTTCCTATAATTAAATACCTAAGCTATTAAATAATGTTAGAATAGGAGGCTATTTTTGCTTATAGTTTTAGAATATAGATTACTTACGTATCATGTATATATACTATACAATATAATATAATATAATATAAAAGAGAGAGAATTATTAAAGAAATGTTTTCTATTAATTTAAATAACCGAATGTGTATGTTGAGATGTGGTGGTTATATTTTTAAATCTTTACTAAAGCTTACTCTCTTAATAAATTTTTTTTTATATTATTATTATATTATTATATTAATGTTATATAGCTATATACATATCTCTATATTTACTCTAGTATTTTATTAATATAATTCTAATAGAATATTAATAGTAGCTGCTAGATTCCTGGGCTTTACTATGTAGAGATATAAAGGCCGCTTTTTATAAAGCCCTACTAATAATTATTAAATAATTAATATTAATATACACAAAGAGCTTATTTATGTATTTAATAAATTATTATAAAATAAAGCTAATTACTTAATACTAAATTTATAAGAACTTAGCAGCTAATATACTTACACTTTTTATATAAAATTATATATATAATTAATATAAATAAAGTAGTGTTTACTATTTTTATTAAGTATTTTAATTAAATTTAAAATTAAGTTAACAGTTGTCAAAAAAAAAAAGGTAGTAAATAATTAAATAAAACTAGTAATTTTATTTATTATATACTAGTAGAATGTATAAGTTGAATAGAATAATATAATAGAATTAGAAATTTTACTAACTACTAAACTATTATAGTAAAGTAAATATAATGTGTTTAAAATATACACTAATATAACTTTATAAGAAAGTATTAAAATAATTAATAATAATTTCCTATTAAATAATATATATATATATAAAACGTGTATGTAGAGTTTTTTATTTAAAAAAATAAGTATTTTATAAGTTAAATAATATATATAAAAAATCTATTAAGTATAAAATACTAATAAAAGTATATTTTTATTTTAGAAAATAATTAACCTTATACAGGCGACATTAACTAGATAATATGAATATATTTAATTAAGAAAAAAAGTTAGGTAACAACAAACTGTTAAAGTTAATAAAATAGAATTATAAAAAGAAAGATTTAAAAAGCTAAAAAACAGTATAAGTAATAAAAAGAATAAAATAAAACTTACTAACTTAAATTTTTATAAAGCTAAAAAAACGTGTTTAATATAAACTTCTAAATTAATTATTTTTATAATATAAAATATAATAATTTATTTAATGCTAATAATAATATTATTAAATTAACTAGTTATAATCTAAAGAAAAGCTAACAGAGTAAATAAAACAATAATAATAAAAATTAAAAAAAGTAAAAATATTAGGTTTAAGGATATTTTATTAAGTTAAATACTAAATAGTAATAAGCACGTAAAACTATATAATAAATATAATAAAAGATTTAGAACTTAAATAATAAGAAAATAAAAGTAGTTACAAATGAACTTACTATAAAAGTATAATCTAAATAAAGAAATATAAAGACTAAAACACAAAAGCAACATTAGAAATAATAAATCTAATAATTTAATTAAAGTAATACTAATTTTTTAACTGGTTAACTTTAGGCTTTTTAGTTTAAGTAGTATAAAATATAAATAAGTAATAAAGAAAGATATATAATAGTATTATATAAAGATATTAAAAACTAGCTATATACTCTAAGAATAGTAATAGACAATTCTATATAATTAAAAGGTTATTAAATAAAATAATATTATAGTATATATTAGTAGTTTTGTATAAATAATACTCATATTTCATAACAAGCTTACCTTAACTAGAGAATTAAGAGAAGATAGAAGAAACTATATATATAGAATTTTTTTATCTAAATTAAGTGTTCTTATATAAATACGTATGTTTAGCTTACTCTATATAGAGCTTAAATAGATATTTTACTATATTTCTTATTATTATAAAAAATGCTTTATAAAAGTACTAATACTTTCTTTTCTTTTCTTTCTTTTTAATTTTGTTTCTTTAGGTGATATGTTTTCATGAGAATGTAAAGAGCTTAAAAAGTAGAAATATATTACAAATATAAGCTAAAAACACTATATAAAAGGAGGTTACTATATAATACTATATAATAGCATAAATATCACGTAATTATATTAGTTAGTAAACGGAGAATATTCTTACCTTATTTTATAATTAGTAGAAATAATTAATTTATATTTAATTTCATGACTTTACACTATCGTCTATTATGCATTTCTGCTATATTAGGTTTAATATTAAAGTTAAGAAGCTATAAATTAATATAGTAAACAACTTTTAATTACTAACGTACTTTATAAGGTTAGAGATATTCTTTATTTTAAGATTCTTAAACTCTAACTTAATCTCTTTTTTTAGTTTGTTTTGGAGGGAAGGAGAAAGGGGAAAAAAAGATAATATAATTTTAATAATAATTAAATACAGATAAGGCCAAAAAATAAGCTTTCTAGTAAATACTAGTTTATATTTAAAATATATAGTTAGGTGTATTAAACCTTAAAGAGTCTTACTTATAGTTAAATTATTAAATTATAGTCTAAATACCTTTCCTTATATAGAGTTTAGTTTTTAAATAGAAGTTTACATTTTTTTTTTCTTTTATAGAGATTTTAAGTAGAAATAGAAGATTATAATAGCAGCTTATTAAGCTTACAAAAATTTTAAACTAAGAGCTAAAATTCTAACTTTATAAATTAATATAAGCTTTTCAGGCCTGTAAGAATCTACTAAATACTAGAATTATAAACTTCTTATAGAAAGAATAGTTACATATTATTATTTAATCTTAAGAATAGAAAATTCTTAAGTTCTTACTAGAACTAAAAGTTTATAAAAAAAGCTTTAGCTAATTATTTTAAGCTATTACAGTAAGAAGCAAAACATAGTTTAAGTAAAACTAAAATTCTTTAGTTTATAGTATTTATTTACTTTATTTATATTTAATTTATAATTTAAGTATATTTCTCTACTTATAGTTTAAAAGTAAGCTTGTATCTAGTATTTTACATAAGCAGCTTCTTAGCTCATAAGTAGAATATACTATATCTAATTTAATAATTAATAATTATTTAAGTTAAGTTACTTAGTTAATTATAGTATTAACTAGAGTTAGATTAATATTATCTATAACCTTATTATTTAATAATTTCTTAACTAAATTAACTCCGTTTTATTAGTCTTATTATTATATACCTAAAATACGTTCTTACATCGTTTTAAGTATACTAAAGTGCTTTTATTAGCTATTTTCCTATAACTATTTATTTATTATTAGTATATTAGATACCTAATATTTTTAGTCTTTAGCTTTAATAAAACTAAGTAGAAAAACTTAGTTCTTATCTTTATTATAGCACTTAACATAAAACTTATAAGAGAGCTTTTAAAAGGCTTTTAAGACTCTAGTAATTATTTAAAATACTTAAAATACATAAAGTAGTGCTTATAAAGAACGGGGTAGATTAAAACTTTAAAAGAAATCTAAAAAGCATTATCAGGCCATCTCTTTAAAAGTAGAGAATAATAATTAGATTTAGAATATTATAGTCTTTTAGTTAGCTTATAATATCTACTTATGCTAGGTATTATTAAGCGAAGCTTAATAATACTAGCAGGCTTAATATAACACTTTATATAAAACTATAATAAATTTAAGAAAGTTAGTAAAGAAGTAAAGTATATTTTATTATTATCTATAAAAATATATTTAAAGCCTATTATTAAAAAATACATGCCTAAAGGCTAACTAATAGCTAAATAAAAAGTAATTATACACTTTAGAACTTTATATTTAGTGTTTTAATAATAAAGGCTAGTTTTTTATTATTTTTATATAGCTTACTATTATAAAAGTAATCTATAGAGATATTTTCCTACTTACTAAAGTTTTTAAGCCTTTAAGTAAAAACTTTTTTAGCTAATACCTTACTACTAATAAAACTATTAAAAAGATTAAATAAATGTATAAAAAGATTAAGCACATTACTTATTAAAAATAAGATATTATTAATATTTTTTTTAAGAAATATAAAAATACCTACGTGAAGTATAATATTCTTTTTTATAATTAATATAATTTTAACAAAAGTACATTTAATATAGGTGTTAAAGGAAATTAATAAGTTATTATAATAAATCTTATAAAAAAAAGTACTAAGAGTTTTTTAAAAATAAATTATAATTATATCTTGATTATTAAAATAATTTTAGCTAATAAAAACTTATTACTACTAGTCTATATAACGACTTATTACATGCTATAGCTATATTTCATAATTATATACAATATCTTATATATAAGTTACTTATTATATTTATAAGTTACGTACTATGCTTTTATGTATGTACTAAGAGTACTTTATAAAAGCCTTATTTTCCTCTTTTTTTCTACTCTTTTTTTTTCTTTTTTTATACTAGAGTAGCTTTAATATAATGTTTTATTACTTATAACTATTTATAATTACCTATAAGTTTATACTAGCTATAATATTACTTTAGTATTACCCTTTTTTTAGCCTGTAAAGGTAGTATAATATTAGTTAAATTAAATGCTTAAATATAGTTTATAGTGTTAATAACTTTTTTACTTTTTTTAAGTTCTACTATAATAAGTAACTTTAATTACACTATAAAATAATATAATAAAGCTCTAGATTAGTAAATAAAGGTAATTAATTTATAATAGATTTTTATTATATTTAAATTTTTTGTTATTTTTAAAAGTAGTATATAGCTGGCTTTAGGAGCTCTTATTAAAATACTTATTTCTAATTATTTTTTAAAAACAGTAAGTAGCTAGCTCTAGAAGCTCTTATTATAATACTTTTTTTAGTTATCTTTAAATAACAGACTTTTTAAAGCTTTTATTAAGATACTTACTTTTAATTATTTCTAGATAATAAATCTTTTAGAGCTTTTACTAAAATATTTATTTATTAATTATTCTTAAAAGACATACTTACTACAGGCTCTTATTATAATAATAAAAATAATAATAATAAGTATTATTACGTTAATTTAGTATTTAATAATAATATATAAATAAGCGTTACTATGTCTGTAGTATGTAGATAACTAGTATATATATAAAAATAATCTTAATACGTGTTAAGAGGCGGCTGAGTAAAGAAAAAAAAATAAAAGCTAAAAAACCAAACACTACTAGTACTACTTAATTATAAACTAAGTTAAAATAATTTATATTTTTAGGCCTCTACTTATAAGCTTACTAAGTTATAGTAACCTTTAAATTACTTTATATAATTAAAAACATTAAACCTTATAATAATTCCTGTAAACTCTGTAGTAGTATAAAGTAAGATAAAGTAAAAACAAAATAGTAAAAGTAACTACTCTAGAGCTAAGAACCTTCTTAAGTATTAGTATTAATAATAATATTACTTTTTATTTTAAGGATATCTTATATTACTTCTATATATTAATAAAAGAGCTTAAAGATAACTAATAAAGTAAGCTTAAATATTTAGAAAAGTAAGTAAGAGATAAAAGTATTTCTATAACTATTAAAAAGTATATTAAGAATAGATAAATATTATCTACTAATATTACCACATAAGTTAAAATAAATTTAATAGAGCTTATTAATAAGCTTTATAAGTAAATCCTTTATATTAAAGCACTAGAATAGTAAACTAATATTTTATTTTATATTACTAATAATATTTTATATACTAAGAGTAAGATTACAGAAGCCCTGCGTTTATCTAAAGTAAAGATTTAAATAAAAAAACCTATAAAAAAAGCTAGCTTTAAAATCTAAGCCTAATATTAGCTAAAGCTAATTCAACTACTAGAAAAAAAAAAAAAGGTAATTTTTAAAGCTAATAAAACTCTATTATAGCCTACTAAGTAATAATAGACACGCTAAAATACTAGGTTTTCTTTTCTTTATAAAGAATTTAGTTCTATTCTACATTATATGCCTAGTATAGCTAAATAATAAAAACTAATAACTTTAGAATTAGTATACGCTATTTATTTAAGTATCTTATAAGATAAGAGGTTTACTAAATTTTTTAATCTACTTATTCTTAATAACAGCATTAATTTAACTTTTAAGAACTAAAATAAGTAGATAAGAAATAAGCTTAGGCTTAATATAGACTAGTATAAGTATAATAATTTAAATACTATAAAAGTAATATAAATTACTTATATATAGACTTATATTATTAGTAAAGCTAGTAACTTTCATAACCCTTTTCTAGATACTAAAGAAAACTAAAAAGAAGACGTTATTATAGAAGACATAATATAATACCTTTAAAACATCTTTAAAGACCTTAATTAATATATTAAAGCATAATAAGAGCTTAAGTTTCTTAAGATAAAGTTTTCTAATAATTTTAACTAGTTTCTAGTAAACTTTATATAGCTTACTAATTTTACTAGAATACTATAAAACTAGTAGAAGGAAGATTTTTATAAAATATTATATAATAAGCTATATACGTATATGAAAAGTAAATACGCCTAAAAGTACTATACCTTTAAAATATACTATAATAAGGCTTAGTATATAACACATAAACTAGCCTAATTTAATTATAAGTATATAAAGTATAAGATACAGCTTTAAGCTAAAAGAAGTATATTAAAAAGTATTAAAAAAAGTAAGCTTATACTAGCTTTTAATATTAAACTAGTAACTACTATAACTACTTTATTTACTAAGTAAACTTATTATAGCTATAGTAAACCTGGTTATTTCTCATGTAATTACTTAATACTTAAAAAAATTAAGAATAAAATAGTTAATTAAGAAGAGCATATTAAGTACTTAGATAATACTCTAAAACTAGATAAAAACTTAGAAAATAAATTACTTTAAGTAAAGTTTTTTGTTTAAAGTTCCCTATTAAAGTATCTAGTGTACTTATATAGTTAAGTAATATTATAATACTTAGTATAGCATTTACTAAGCTAATAATTAACTTAATATATTAAGAGAATATTAATAAATAAAATAAGCTGCTTAATACACTTATACTAAAAAAAAATACTTTATAGTATACTAATCTAGTAATAACTATTACTAGTTTTAGACTAGCTTTTATACTTTTAGTTATAGGTACTATTTCTCTTACTTTAAATAATAGAATATAACTAGTAATACTAATAATACTAATAATATTAGTAATATTAGTAATATTAGTAATATTAGTAATATTAGTAATACTAGTAGTATTAATAACACTAGTAATACTAGTAATATTAGTAATATTAATAATACTAATAACACTAATAGTAGTGATAGGTAGTGTTAAAGAGAAACTTAAAATATCTATCTAAAATTAGACTTTATATAAGCTTATAGACTATATTCTATAAGTTAACTATTTTATTAATGCTTTTTAGTTTTATTATAGGTTTATAAAATATTATAAATAGAACTAAAAGCCTAACTAACAGCCTATTAGTAATAAGAAATATTAGAACCAACAAATAAGAATAATCTAGCAACCGAAAAGATAAGAAGAAAAAGAAAGAAGTAATATAGAAACTAAAAATCTATATTTTACTTTATTTTTTTACTTATTTTACTATTTTTCTTTAAGATTAAGGACGATTCTACTCTTTTAAAAAGAAGTAATATAATAATCTATTATATACTACAGCTATATTTTATAGTTATGTAAAGTATTTTATATATAAGTTATTTATTACGTTCGTAAATTACGTGCTACACTTTTATATATATTAAGAATACTTTATAAAAGCCTTATTTCCCTTTCTTTTTCTACTCTTTCTTTTTTTCTTTTTTTTATACTAGAGTAGCTTTAATATAGTGTTTTATTACTTATAACTATTTATAATTACCTATAAGTTTATACTGGCCGTAATATAATTTTATTATTATCTCTTCTTTAGCCTATAAAGGCGGCGTAATATTAGTTAAACTAAGTACTTAAATATAATTTATAGTACTAATAACTTTCTTACTCTTTTTAAGTTTTAATATAATAAGTAACTTTAATTATACTATGAAATAATATAATAAAGCTTTAAATTAATAGATAAAAATAATTACCTTATAATAGACTTTTATTATATTTAAATTTCTAGTTATTTTTAAAAGTAGTATATGGCTGGCTCTAGAAGCTCTTACTAAAATATTTATTTTTAATTATTTCTAAAAAGTAGTAAGCAGCTAGCTCTAGGAGCTCTTACTATAATATTCTTTCTAGTTATCTTTAAATAACAGATCTTTTAAAGCTTTTACTAAGATACTTATTTTTAGTTATTTCTAGATAATAAACTTTCTAGAGCTTTTACTAAGATATTTATTTACTAATTATTCTCAGAAAACGCACTTCCTGTAGGCTCTTATTATAATAATAAGAATAATAATAATAAGTACTATTATACTAATTTAGTACCTAATAGTAATATATAGATAAGCATTACTACGTCTGTAATATGCAGATAGCTAGTATATATATAAGAATAATCTTAGTACGCGTTAAGAGGCGGCTAAGTAGAGAAAAAGAAATAAAAACTAGAAAGCCAAGCACTACTAGCACTACCTAGTTATAAACTAAGTTAGGATAATCTATACCTCTAGGCTCTTACTTACAAGCCTGCTGAGTTATAATAGCCCTTAGGTTACTTTATATAGTTAAAAACGTTAAATCTCATAGTAATTCCTGTAAACTCTGCAGTAGTATAAGGCAAGGTAAGGTAATGACAAAATAGTGAAAGTAACTATCCTAGAGCTAAGGGCCTTCTCAAGTATTAGCATTAATAATGATATTACTCTTTACCCTAAGGACACCCCACATCACTTCTATATATCAATAAAAGAGCTTGAAGACGACTGACGAGGCAAGCTCAGACGTCTGGAAAAGTAAATAAGAGACAAGAGCATCCCCATAACCATTAAGAAGCGTACTAAGAATGGACAAACGTTATCCACTAACATCACCACATGGGTCGAAATAGATTCAACAGAGCTTATCAACAAGCTTCATAAGTAAATTCTCTATATCAAAGCACTAGAGCAGCAGACCGACACTTTATTCCGTATTGCCAGCGATGCCCTGCATGCTGAGAGTGAGATTGCAGAAGCCCTGCGTCCATCCAAAGTAGAGGTTCAAACAAAAAAGGCCGTGAAGAAAGCCAGCTCTAAGATCCAAGCCCGATATCAGCCAAAGCCGATTCAACTACTAGAAGAAGAAGAAGAAGAAGCAATCTCTAAGGCTGATGAAACTCTGTTGCAGCCTGCTAAGTAATGATAGACACGCCAGAATGCCAGGTTCCCTTCTCTTCATAGAGGATTAAGCCCTGCTCTGTATCATACACCTGGTGCAGCTAAGCGACAAGAACTGATGACTCCAGAATCAGTATACGCTACCCATCTAAGCGTCTCACAAGGCAAGAGATCTGCCAAATTCCCTAATCCGCCTATTCTTAATAACGGCGTTAATCCGACCTTTAAGAACTGGAATAAGCAAATGAGGAATAAGCTTAAGCTTAACACAGACTAGTATAAGTGCGACGATCCAGACGCTATAGAAATAGTATAAATTACTTATATCCAGACTCACATTACCGGCAAAGCCAGTGACTTTCTTAACCCTTTCCTAGATACCAGAGAAAACCAAGGAGAAGACGTTGCTATAAAAGACGTAATACAATACCTCCAGAGCGTCTTCGAAGACCCTAACCAACACATCAAAGCACGATAAGAGCTTAGATCTCTCAGGATGAAGCCCTCCAACGATTTCAACCAGTTCCTAGCAAACTTCATGCGGCTTACCAATCTCACTAGGACGCCACAAGACTAGTAAAAGAAAGACCTCTATAAGATGCTATATAGTAAGCTACGTACGCACATGGAAAGCAAATACGTCTAGGAGTACTACACTTTTAAGATATACTACAGTAAGACTTAGCACATAGTATGTGGACTAGCCTAATTCAACTGCAAGCGTACAGAGCGTAGAGCGCTGCTTCAAGCCAGAAGAAGTCTATTAAGAAGCATCAAGAAGAGCAAGCCTGCGCCAGCTTTCGACATTAAACCAGTAACTACTACAACCACCTTACTTACCAAGCAAACTTGCTACAGCTATAGCAAACCCGGTCATCTCTCACGCAATTACTTGACGCCTAAGAAATTAAGAATAAAACAGTTGATTAGGAAGAGCACATCGAGTACTTAGACAATGCCCTAGAACCAGACGAAAACTCAGGAAATGAATCACTCTAGGTAAAGTCTCCTGCCTAGAGTCCCCTACTGGAGCATCTAGTGCACCTGTACGGCTAAGCGATATTATGATACCCAGTACGGCATTTGCCAAGCCAACAATCAACTCAATGTACCAAGAGGATGCTGATAGATAAGACAAGCTGCTTAACGCACCCGCGCTAAGGAGAGACACTTCATGACATACTAATCTAGCAATAACTGTCGCCAGTCTTGGTCCAGCTTCCGTACCTTTGGTTACAGGCACTATCTCCCTCGCCCTAGACAATGCAGCGCAACCAGCAACACTAGCAACACCAGCAACACCAGCAACACCAGCAACACCAGCAACACCAGCAACACCAGCAACACCAGCAACACCAGCAACACCAGCAACACCAGCAACACCAGCAACACCAGCAACACCAGCAACACCAGCAACACCAGCAACACCAACAACACCAACAACACCAACAGCAGCTGTAGGCAGTGCTAGAGAGAAGCTTGAGGCACCTATCCAAGATTAGGCTCCGTACAAGCTTGTAGACTACATCCTGCAGGTCAACCGTTCCATCAACGCTCTCCAGCCTTATCGTGGGTTCACAAAGCACCACAAGCAGGACTAGAAGCCTGACTGAGAGCCCATCAGTGATAAGAGATGCTAGAACCAACGGACGAGGACAATCTAGCAACCGAAGAGGTGAGGAGAAGAAGGAGGAAGTAATGTGGAGGCTAAAAATCTGTATTTTGCTTTGTTTTTTTGCTTATTTTGCTATTTTCCTTCAGGATCGAGGACGATCCTACTCTTTTGGAGAGGAGTAATGTGACGACCCGTCACATGCTACAGCCACATTCCACAGTCACGTGAAGTGTCTCACATGTGAGTCACCCATTACGTCCGTAAGTCACGTGCTACGCTTTCACGTGCGTACTAAGAGCGCTCTATAAAAGCCTCGCCTCCCTCTCTTTTTCCACTCTTTCTTCTTTTCTCTTCTTTATACTAGAGTAGCTCTAATACAGCGCTTTATTGCTTGCAACTACTTGTAATTATCTACAGGTTCATGCTAGCCGTAACAGCCTGTATTCTAAAGAAAAGAGTTATCCTCTTTTCTTAAGTTTTTTATAGACTTAATTTTAATCTAAACATACTTTTTACTACATCTAACAGGAACTACTTAAATAATTTTAGTAAATTAAGATAGCTTAGCTTTTAGTAACTATTTATTTTTAATAGCTATAGCTTTTACTTAATATATAAGTTTATTATATACTACTAAAAGAATAAAACCGTTTTTTTAGTTTCTTTTTATTTACATTTTATATTTTTTAGCTTTTTAATGTAGTTTGTTTTTAGCTTTTAAAATACTAATATAAAAAGTAAATAAAGCTTAAAACTAAAGTAAATTATACTAACTTTAATAAAATTGAATTTTTTTATATAATTAAATAAACTTATTAAAATTATTTTAAAAAAAAATACTATTAAATGTATTTAGTCTAAAACTAGCTTATATTTATTTAAACTAAACGTAGTTTTAAAAAAAACCTAAAATAGTTAATTAATAAGCTATATTTTTGTTTACTTATTTACTTTTTTTACTAATACTACTAATACTTTTTATACTAAGATTTATTTAGTACTTTACAAAAATACATTTATAAAAAGTTAATAAAAAAATAAAGAAGTATAAAGTTTTATTACATTAAGTAATAAAGCTTGTATAAGTTAAAGTTATTAATATAATAATATAATAAAAATTAAAAACTAACTTTAAATTAATAACTATAGTTTTAACTACTTGTTATAAATACTTAAAAAAAATTAATAAATTTAAATTATAAAACTTATTTATATAAATAATGTAAAGTTTATAATTATAAAATATAATTAATATAAAAATAAAAAAACAAAAAGCTAAAAAAAAAAATACTAAGTTATAATAGTTTTTATAGTACTAAATATTTTGCTATAAAACTTTAATTAAATATAATTTAAGTTTTTTTATTAAACTAACTATTTTATAGTTTAAACTTTTATTATAGTTGTTAGTATATTTTATATAAAGTAAAAAAGCTATAAAAGTATTATATTAAGTTAAAAAGTTATATTAAGTTTATTTGTACTATTATGTAAAGCTTAAAAGTATATAACATATTTTATAAATAAGCTACGCATATAGGTGAGCTGTGTATCTTAAAATTTACTAAAAAATCGAAATTTTCCACCTTCATATCTTAACAGCCACTTAATAATATATTCTAAAAATTGAAATTTGAGCTTTTCTATATGCATTACAGCGTTCCTAAAGGTTACATAAAAATTAATTAAATAGTTTTTAAAATATAGTAATATAGTATAGTTTTAGTTTTAAAATTACTATATTTTAGAAACTACTTAACTAATTTTCATGCAACCTTCAGGAACGCTGTAATGCATATAAAAAGCTTAAATTTCAATTTTTAGAATTTATTATTAAGTAGTTATTAAGATATGAAGGTGGAAAATTTCGATTTTTTAGTAAATTTTAAGATATGTAACTCACCTATATATGTAGCTCACCTATAAAATACGTTAATATAAATAGTATACTTTTTACTAATTTTTTAAAGTACTTTTAAAATTAAAACCAAATAATTTCTAGTAATAATTAGTATTAAATTAAAATACTTTATAGATATTTTTATTATATTTATACTTATAAACTTTAACTTTAATTAAGTTTTTACTTAAACTAAATTTTAGCATACTAATAATAATTTTATATAAGTATTAAGTAGTAATTTATAGTTTACTTACTTTTATTACTATAATTAAAAAGAAAATAATTAAAATAATTTACTTAATTTTATATATCTTTTATTATTATTATTTTTAAAAAAATTATGAAATTAAATAAGTAGATTATATTACTTAGTTTACTAATTTCCTTTAGAAAAAAGAGTAAGCTTTAAACTTAGTAAACTTTTAAAAAAAGTATAAACCTTAAATATTTAATTTAAAACCAAGTATACTACTATAATAAAAAAATTAAAAGTATTTATTTTAACTTAATTATTAAATACTTAAGAAAAAGTGTAAATGTTTTATATAATACTAAAATTATTTACTTAGTAATAAATATTTAAAGTTTAAGTTTTTTAGTAACTTTTAATAATGTATATTATTAAACATTTTAATTTATTTTATAAAATTAATAACTAAATATTTATATATTTTATTTAATATACTAAATTATATACTAAATTTAAGTAAGTAATTTTTAAAGTAAATTAGTATATTAGTATATTAGTACGTAATAAACAAAAATTAAATACTAAAAACTAAAAAGTATATACCTTTTAGTAAATATATAATTAAAAATCTACTTTATATTTAATTTTTAAATATTTAGTTATAAGACTTTTAAAATATTAAAAAGTTGTATAATATTGTAATATAAATTAATATTTTATTTTAATACTACTTTAAAAAAGTTTAAAAAAAAGTTTAATAAAAAATATATTTAAGCTAATTAATAAATTTTTATTAAATATTTTACACTTAATAAAGTTATAATATTAAATTCTGTAAATAATATATTATTTAAGAAATAAAACTTAATAAGTTAATTAAAATTTTTTAATAATAAGTTAATATATATAACTTTGCAAAACGTAGCATTTTTTAAATAAAAAAATAAATAAAAATAAACTAAAAAGTATAATACTATTACCTTTTTATAAAATATTATATTTTTTATTTATAAAAATTTTACTTTAGTTTTAAAGTAAATTATAGAACTTAAATTACTATTAAATTACTTAAATTTATAAGTTAATTAAGTTTAAATTAATAATTTAAAGAAGTATATATTAAATAAATAATTATAAAAAAATTTTAAAAGTAAAAGTCATAAAACGTGCTTATATTAAAGTAAATATCTATTATAAAATACTTGTAACAACTAGCTTACTTAAAGTACGCTTAGATTACATAATTGTTTGCTTATTAAGGCCTAATACCTTAGCACTAGTCTATACAAGTACTTTAGCCCTGCGTACTTTTATTAACTTTGTTCTAGAGTAATCAACTTTAGCTATCTCAACTATTAACTTAAACATTAATTCCAAGAATATTGTAGCCGTGACAATACTCAATAAAATTTTTACATACTAAGTAGCTTTTATTTTAAATACTTGATTAAAGTTCAAGTACATAGATGTCTAGTAAAAATAGAAGCATAAGGTGGGAATAGCAAAATTCTAGATGAGAAGCGTGTAAAGTTGTATCAAGGCTTTACTATATTTTCATGTAGAGAAAAACTTTTTAATTTACAACCTAAGAAACTATCTACTCCTAACTATTAAAGGTATGTTTAGCAAGGCTTCTTAAAGGCTACTGGCCGATAGTTGTGGAACAGGACGATCTAGAAGAGTACCCAGGTGCTAAATAGGCCATTCTATCGACGGAGCCTCTAGCGTACCGGCTGAGTCCTGCGATTAAAGCAAAATGATCACGCCTCGCTTAAACTGCCATTAGTATGCTTAGTATTGCACCCATGAGCTCAGAACTAGGGAGAATTTTCAGCCGAGCAGGGATACTCGTCACACCGCGGCGTAATCGGCTATTAAGTGATATAATTGAGGTGTATGAGTGCCTAAGATTGGGGGGTAAGGTAGGAGTTATACGGATAGGTAAATACAGAGATACGGTAGTTGAATTGGAAGCAGCAGAGGAAGAGGAGGCAGCAGACAGAGCTGTAGGAGTGGATGAGTACGGTGCCCCAGGGCGATTGGTTACTGCTTTTCGCTTATAATTACCGTAACTGTACGTATATCTGATGGGTTAAATAACATCTAATCGCACACTGATGACTTTTGATGATCATATTGATGTTGATGTGAAGGTGCTGGCCGACGACTTTCAACACCAAAAAATGGCCCTGTACAGGCACGCCTCCGTAAGCAGGCAAACCCAAATTGATAAAGTCGTATAAACATGCTCCTGTCACCTACAAGCGTACCGCTACTACGTTGCCCATACAAATAGCCCATCAAAAGTTCATCAAACGTCCATCAAAAGCCCGCCCAAGCACGACACTGTGAATAAGTTACATACACTCTTCATTTCGACTCGCAAATTTGAACAAAGCTTTCTAATGGGCAAGAGAAGGAGGTAAGGTAACCCACCTATCACAAATAATAATAGCGAACGCGAAAATATTCACGAGTGTCCGTCAGAGGAGAATGGCCAAAAACAAGAAGCTTACCCAAAACTACACAACCATTCTCAATGCCTCGGACACAAAACAAATTTGGTACACAAAAAGGAGAAAGGTTTCCTCGCGCACTATAAGGGTTTATAATGCCAGGCTCCAACCGGCCAATCCATGACACTGTTCAATTTTCCAACCTCGACCCCTTGACCTCTGCCTCTAAACAAGAATCTAACCTACAAAACGAAAGCCATTCGATGTAACACTTAACCTAATCTCCCAAAGTGTACATTTTCGGGATCTATATCTTCGGGATCTATCTGATGTACGTCAGCTTCCCCTGGCTGAATTGAGATAGAGTATGTAAGCGTTAGAGGTGCTCAAGGAATGACTTCGTAGAGTAGACCTGTGTGATTGAGGGTATAAGGGAGGGGAGACAGGCGAAGCTGAAGTTATGTATCAACAGGCGTGGGTTTGGGAACAGGTAGCGGTCTGAGCTGCGAGAAAAAATCTAGTTTCCAATATCCCGAGTTGGATAGCAAGAAGTAGAAGATATGGTGGTTAAAGAATTGATCACACAATGAGCAAACGGGATCGTATTCCCTTGCAAAAATTTTTAGGTAGCTATAAGGAGGAGTCTTGATGAAGCTGATGGGCTAGTCCACAAAATTGATATAGACATTCTTTGTGGCTACTGTGATGCCATCCTAAATGAGGCTTGTGTGGTTGAAACTGTTGAAGTGGTCGAGTTTGGAGAATGACTTCGCGATGTAAGCCTTGGGACAGCTTGTTCGGCGCGTACCCCAAGAAATTCATTCAACGATCCATGTCTTCCTTTTGCTTCTTGTTTTTGTTGCTCTGGAGACAATATCGGCAGGAGTGGATGACCAAGGTTGCTACCTAGATGCTACCCATGGCGAAACTGGCGGGGTCCATTAGGCATAATGGTGAATGTGAATAATAGTAGCTTGATATCGAACGAATTTAGATTCCTGAGGTAGGTGACTGTTCTGAAGATTAGGAAACTAGAAGGAGATGTTGCTTTAATCATTCGGTAATTACCTTCATCCAGGAATTTGCCTTTACCAGGTAGCACTGCCACCGCTTTAGAACGCATGACCCCACAATGTGATAAAATGCACCGCCTCACATCACCCCTGTTATTCACTCGTTGGTTGAGCCTTCGTTGCACAAGTGGGTGATGGTCTCGATGACATGAAAGTTTACTACTCGTGATGCAACTTTCACCCAATGTTACCTAACGATCTCGAGCCACTACTTCTGGGACGTACGACACAGCCATTAATTATGATCATGCGAGGATCTGGAGGGTTCAGCCATGCATTGTTGTTCTGTGTGCAGTCGATGAACGTCTGCCTTACATTGGCGGGCGACGTGAGTGGCAAGACTGCAGCTCTGCAACAGGTACATAATCGCGATGTTGTAGGTGGATATCGGGAGTGGTAGTGTCAATGATAGAGCCATCATAGTATGAGAATGTTATCTGAACATCCTGTCAACAGTGGGTAAGGGCGCTGATGTGGAGGTCTGATATGACGGAAATGTCTTGGTCAATTGTATGCTCCCGTCTTCCAAGGAAGAACATACTAATGTGCCTCCTCCCTGGCCGTTCTCTTCCTAGCTCCATCCGATGTTGTGTCAGAAATTAGCCACTGAGCTGATTCGACGGATTACATGTGTTCAGCTTTGCACGGCGGAAGCTAACCCAGGCGTCGTCCGGTGAACCACAATTCAACATCAGACTTGTATGCTCTGGGAATACGTTTCTATGTATGGTATCGGGTCGACATCCCTCGACAGGGTGGCGAGCTGCCTCGGGCTGACAGGTACCAAGATAACGAACGTATGAAGGTATTGTAACCAGCCGCCATCAGGGAAAAAAAGCCAAAACGGTTTCTATTCTGAATGAAAAGGTCGCTTGGGAAGTTGAACATGCTTCACCTGCTCCGGTGAGAAAATGGTGCCAGCAAGGAGTCGGCATCTTGGAAGGTTTTTCAGCGCTTCGAAAATCGAAAGACGATAGAGGCAAAAAGTACAGCAGGCGGGAAACTACGTCTTTTCTACTTTCGCATGATCATATTGCCAATAGCTGGCATTCAATCTTGCACGTGGTAGGTGCTGAAGCGGCTAGTTATACCCGAAAAGTGGCCAATCGAAACGTCCAATAGTGAGCAACAATCCCCGGCGGCTGACGGAAAGGACAAAAGAGGCGTGATAGAGCACGTTGATGAAATTTCGTTGAGTATTCTGGCACCATTCGTTGTGAAGACTGGGCCAATACTAGTACATATCAATTCTCTACACAGTCAATAGCCTTTGAGGTATGGAAAGACGGCCTCTACCCAATCTCTACCATATTGTCTCGTTTATTCCGCTTAGCATTTGTGACTATGTTCAGCCCCGCGAGTGGAAGTGAAGTTAATCGTCGAATTCACGATATGAGTTTAGAGAAGAGTGTAATTCCAATTTAGTGTCTACACGATGTTACAGTCCACGTATATCCAACATTGCATGCAAATGCCTTCAAGAACTGCAAGTTTATCACCCAACCCCCCAAATGATTTCATTTCGACTCTATTCCGCCGACTCAGTCTCACTATCCTCTGGTAGTCCTATTTCAATTGCTCGTATTGTGAATACAATGTTGGCGATAGACTGAATGCCGAATATCACGGCCGTTAACCAGAATGTCAGCGCACCATTCCAAGCAAATGGCCCACGTTTCGCGCAATGCATCCCAATGCCGAATGCTAGGAGCAGAGGAGAAATCGCGTTCACCCAACCGACAGTGTGTGGATAAAGCTTTTTCGAGCGGTTATCGGAAAAGATGGCGAAGGCGAAGGCCCAGTTCTGAACGATAAAAGGCGCAAACGACATAAAAGTCATCATCCAGCTCAAGTCATTCAGCGCTTGTGTGATTTGTGGATCCCGTTCAAGACGATAGGCGGTCGTTGCGAAGAAGATGGCGGGAACCGAAAAGGTAATGCAAGCCCAGGCTCCTGATGATAGCTGCGCGGCGATGACTGTGTGGCTGATTCCTGGAATTCGATGCATCTGATTTGACATGGCAGCAGTGAATGACCCGTAGAAAGCACCCGAGAGGACCAAAAAGGCGCTGCCAATTTTGTAGCCAACATTGTGTTTTCGATAGTGTTGAACCGTCTCTTCGGCAGTGAGCGATGGCTTTGCTGGAGGAAAATTGCCAGAGGCGAAAAAGAATACGAAGGAAAAGATGACGTAAATAACACCGCTCCAAGCGCACGCTCGGTCGAAGCCTTTGTTTGAAATCCTTAGGCGTTTCGCTGGCTTTCTGATTCCTAGCACTCGCGGGATTGGGATCTTCGTATCCATGTCGATATCTAGTTGAGCAAAATTCTCCTGAAAATAATATAAAAATTGGATATCAACATCTCAGTTCAGAGTATTTACACAGTGTATATCGGTGGTACTGCGGGCTTTTCATGTCTCGCCCCTTTGGTGAAAACAAAATGTGCTCTTTCCCCGAGGTCGGTTTCATTTTCTTTGCGGAGACTTAATCCGAGAGTTATCACTTTTTGGGGGGTCATATTGCACCCGGGAATCCGAGACTGCGATGATACGGGAACTGACAGAGAGTGGCTGTGCGGGTGAAGTCACCGATTTCCCGATTCTACACACCGTCACAGGTACGACGCACGGCCCACTTAATATCGTTTAGCCTCCTAAACAAATGACGCAACTGTTTCATTGGCGGTGAAACGGATCAAAGTATGACCGGAGAAGCGTGGCAGTTGGGTCCGGGTCATTGAAATACTGGGGGCCATAACTCAGTCTCAAACGTCATTAATAAACAACGAGAAATTTCTCCGAACCGATTGTGTTCGACCTGTGTGATGATCGCTTATGTTCCCAATTCAGGTGATAAAGCAACTAAAATGTTTGACGGATAATTACCCTGCGGTTTCAACTTGGTTTGCTGCTTGCAAACATGGCGAGACATAGCTTTAAGGTCAATAGCATGGCAATAAAGGATGCTGAGACGGTTCTGACGGTTCACATGGTTCTAATTGAAGCTTCTTTATCAATCTCGCTGTTTCCACTTTGTTGCTTCTTCATCAAATCTGCTCCTCTTGAAAAACAGGAAAGTAATTGGATCAAAGATGAAAATGGATTATCGAAGTTGTGCAGCTCTCTCTTTGATAGAGGGAGCTGCTTTGATGGTCATGCACAAGATACCAATTTGTCCCGCAATTATTTACCTATTTCTACTCCTCTTCCTAGTCCAATATTTGACCCTCAAAATCTACGACACGTTTATCTATCCGTACTTTGGCTCTCCTCTGAGATATCTTCCGGGCCCAAAGGATCACCACTTTTTTATCGGACAAACTCTCAGGCAATTTAGAGCCAACGGTCCGTATGAGCTCTATTTGTCATGGAGCCGTAAATGGCCTGACGCCCCATTCATTCGTTATATTTCCTTCGGCAATTCAGGGACGCTCCTCGTCAACAGCCTCAAGGCACACCAGGAAGTCCTGCAAAAGAATTGCTACTCTTTCGTTAAGCCGCCCTTTTTTGCTAGAATCGTTGGAGAGGTGACCGGGAAAGGCTTAGTCTTTGCGGAGGGGGACGAACATAGGAAACAAAGAAGACTTCTAAATGGTATTTGGCCAGCTGCAGAGAAGTGAAATATGCAAACTGACATAGAAGTAGGAATATTTTCGACACCAAACATTAAGAAGCTGGTGCCAGTTGTCCATGCCAACGCGAAGTGTCTAGCCAACACAATTGAAGATGGTATCGGGAGTGGGGAATCAGCCGTCATCGAAGGTAAGCCATTCAATCCACGATTACTTTTCTAGTGAGTTGTTGACAGGCAATAGTCGTTTCCCTGTTCTCAAAAGCTACCCTTGACATCATTGGCTTAATCACTCTCGGAAAGGAATTAAGCACTCTTAATTCCTCGCCATCGTTTCATGATTGTTACGATCGTATCTTCAATCAGTCAGCACTCAGCTCCTTTATCACGGCAGTCAACACATGGATCCCTCTACGGAAATGGCTTCCCATCGAAGCGAATCTTACATTTGTACGAGCGAATGCGGAGGTTAAGCGCATTTTGCTCGAGCAAATCAGGTCCAGAAAGCAAGAGATGGCTCTTGATAAAACCGTAAAAGAGTCCACAAAAGTCCCAATCAGCCGGGACATCCTCACTTATCTCCTCGAAACAAGACTTTTGGAGGAGGAAGCATGGACAGAGGATGAGTTGCTTGGATACGTCAGTTATCCCCATGATGTGTTTGATAAACTTTTTGTTAACTGGCTTTTAGCTCCTCAACTTTATGTCTGCAGGCAAGTCTTAATGTCAAACTATCCCCCTATGTGTCTGCACACTTACCGGCACCAGGTCACGAGACTTCGGCCACTACACTGACATGGGCTGTTCACGTGTTATCTACAAGACCGGATATCCAGACGAGGCTTCACAACGAGATCTTGACTCTTCCGAATAATGCAGACCCAGGTTACGCGGAGCTCGAGAGCCTGCGATATCTAAATAACTTTTGTCGAGAAGTTTTGCGTGTATATGCTCCTGGTAATTTATCCATCTCTCCTTTCCACTCCACATCAAGGAAGTTTTCTGACATGTCTCTCACAGCTGTTATGATTTGGCGTGAAGCTCGCACGGATGTGATTATTGACGGTACCTTTGTTCCGAAGGGCACTTCGTTGATTATTTCCCCCCAAGTAGCACACTTTCACCCACAAATATGGGGCGAAAATTGCGAGACTTTCGATCCGGATCGGTGGGATCATCTCCCTGCCGAAGCAGCTAGTCCATATGCCTTCGAGTCCTTCAGTGCTGGTCCGCGCGTATGCATTGGAAAGGGCTTAGCTATGCTCGAATTCAAGGCGATCTTAATCAAGATTGTCTCAAGGTTCAGTTTCGAAGGCCTTAACAGGAAGATGATTCTTGAAAATTATTTGACGTTGAGGCCCAAGGGTGGTCTGATGGTAAGAGTGAAGAGGCGTAATTACGGCCCCATCGAGGCAACAAGACAAAGGGGGAGCAACAGGAAAACATCTGCTTGGTTGGCGTAATTTTTCAGGTTCTTTTCTATAGTACAATCTTTTGAACTCATTTCCTATAATTACCTACTGTGCAGTCGTAAAGTCGTCTAGGTGGCAGATTTGCAAGCTCACTAGCTTACCAAATCACACATGTTCCAGTAGGCACGCACCTCAACACACTGGGAAATGCTGGAAGAATACTCAACTAACCTTTCAATGAATCATATTTGGAGTTATTCGTCGTGGCAGTTGCAGCTAAAATAGCCACCCGTAACATTAGTGGTCAACATATAGCGCCTATCTCTGAGTTTTCCCTTGAAGATGCAAACGCAAGTCTGTTTTATTGTTGGTTGTGAAAATCTTTGAAGTGTCTTGTTTGTATGAATTCTAAGTAATAGCAGCTGAATCCTGTTGACTCCACATCCTATGTTATTTTCAGTTCTACTTGTATTCTGTCAGTCGTTGATAGAGATATATATTCACACATTCCTTATAAGTTGTGCGCAAGCAGGCACCAATACAGAGCAACTTGACCATGATTGGGGAATTATCTAGAGATAAAATATACAAAGGAGAGACTTGGCAGATAAGTACCAAGCAGGCTGCAGCAGGTTAGGCAGCAGTAAATTAGTGTAGGCTGCCGTGCCAACAAGCGCTGCTCGGTAACATAAGTCAATCGGGTCTACCTTCCTGCTACAATCAGAGGACCGTTCCCCCTTCTATTTCCTATATGAATAGATCCGGAAATCTTCTCTTAACAGTATAATACATTATATCTTCTCGACTTTTTACATGAGTGTTACTTAAGCGCTGGTTAATATTTCAACGCGGAGTCTCCAAGGAACAACAGAAGTCTGGATTCAAAGAGAGCTGAGACGGGTAAATTGCGCGAGTGGTGTTCTTGTTCCATCGGTAATATCATGATACGCGTGGCTCGGAATTTCCTTTTCTGGGTCCAACCACCGTTAACGCGCCGATTGTCATGGTATTGTGTGCAGGGTTATAGCGTCTGTGCGCAGCACGAGCCCTATTTGACCGAGCCCTGTTTAACCGACTGAGACTGTCGCGCGTTTCTTCTTTGTTCGGCGTCTTGTATTTCCATGCGCGACCGTACGTAGCATTACCGCGGTATCCGGCCGAGATGACGTTAGTACGGTGGCGCTCTCGGCAATGACAGTGAATAAATTTCGATTATTATGTAAGTACTACTACTTCGTGGAGCCTCCCTGAGCCGGGATACGTCGCGTGTTAGTTAGCTGGGGGAATCAACTACTTTAAGACTAGGAAGGTCGTGTTAATACGTTAGCAAGTATTTCTAGAATGTTCTGATTGGCTAACTAACCGTAAATTTCTAAACGCTGAACTCCCTGTCGTGGCGTCTGTACTAACGTCATCTCGGCCGGAACCACACAGTACGCTAGGAATCCGACACGTGTTCGTCCAGCATTTCTATTCAATGCACGTCGAGCCGTGACACCGGTGAACAGCCGACACATTACGTAGATGGTGTGCATCCTAGTTTTAAATATTACCAAGGTACTCTCTGGTGGGAGGCATTTCTTCTCCAACGTTCCGGATTCATGTATGACCTCATGGGTTGCATATTGTTGATATTGAAACTGTGAATGAGTTTATGAGTCTTGATTGATAAAACAACGGACAGTAAAATCCTTGTACATGTTATGGAAAGCTTGATGAAACCCCAAAACTCGGATGGCGTATATTCAACTAGAGAATTGCCGAAACTACCACAATCAGGATTGTTTCGAGGCAAATGGATGTTTGAAAACTAATATGCCGCCCCATTAAGCCGACCTAGAGGATTCTGCCCCATATTCGAAGTTGAAATGAGACGCGATATAGAATTATGAGACCAGTTCCTATGCACTTGATCGTCACAATCATCGATGTTGGCACTTATGCTCCATAGAAGCTAACAATGCGTCCATATCGTTGCAAACGGGTCGGGTGTATCCGACTGCCTCGCTGCTTGCACGCCCTGCCGTAGCCATCAGATAACAACTGCTACTCGTTCCTAATCCGCTTCAAGCCTTTGACCGTCGATACAACAGACTAGGTAGCGAGTTAGCACCTTCGGAGAATTCCCTTCCGGGCCCAGCCCACTGCATTGGCCCTCCCGACTGAAGTTCGTCCTCGATTGCGCTAAACAACCAGTATACACCGAGGCGTTTGACAACCATAGATAGGTACTACCTATCTGTAGACTCATGTAAGAGGCCAAAAATTGGCAGATATGACAGAGAGACGCGCTATTGTCCGGTCTTCGCGTAGTGCTGGAGTCATTTAACATCATGCATATGGCCAAAGCCTCCCGTTACCTATAAGTGCCCAAATATATTTCCTCTCTGCTGAGTTAATCGAGTTTGCTGTCTAATGCAGAGTAGAGTTGATTTAAAATTCTAATGACACATCGAGACCAAACAGATGAAATCGACAGGTGACTGATCGAAGCATAAACCGAGTTAGTCGGTTGATCAGCCCGCTACTTTCGAAACTCCTGTTGATACTTCCAACGGCACATGCTATGGACGATCCAATACCCCGTGAAAGAAACAACCCACGAGATTCCAATCCCCTCGGATAGAGAAGTCTTCCCGCTTCCGTTGTTTGGTGAATGTCTCAATAACAAATATGTGATTCTTGCTGTCTGAGAAACTTCAATAAATGAGCGGTGTGTTCCGTAATTAATGAGCAGACACTCCAATCGCAATTTTCATCTCTTCAAAATTTTTGAAAACTTTCTTTGCAAACTTCTTAGCGTCATCAGCTACATTGTTCTCCCATATTTTCTATAATGGAACTCTCGAGACTTGGAAAAATCTCAAAAGAGGAATATGGGCAGATTCTTTCTAAATTCCTCAAAGACATCGACTTTTACATGCCACCGTTTGGTTATGACTTTTCCCTCGAGGGTCTTGTGATGGATTACTTTGCACGTCAACCGAACTGGCCTCCACATCTCACACAAAAGGCGGTCGGCATGGCAAAGTGGATGTCAACCGGACTAGGAATGTGTTACCCTTTCGCCTCAAAGGACATACAAGTCGCCTACGGAATCCACGCAACCTACGTTCTCTTCATCGATGACATCACACACGAGCTAGGGGACACACTCAACGAGTTTGAAGCCCGGCTTGTTACCGGCAAACCTCAAAAGTCTCCCATCCTCCAATCCCTCGTCGACTTCTTAGTTGACAATGGAACTTACATGGGCCCATATGCGGCTGCGATGAACACAAAGGCCACCGTCGAGTTCATTTCTGGATGCATCCTCGAACGCTCGTATGACGGAAAAATCTGCCCTCCTGTAGGTGCCACAAAGTTTCCCGGCTATTTCCGCGAGAAGACCGGATACACAGAGCCATACGCACACTTCTGCTTCCCAGAAGGCCTGTTTCCGGAGTCAGAGTACCTTCACGTCTACATGCCCTGTATTCAGGACTTGATTGAGTTCATCAGCTATGCAAACGATATCCTCTCTTTCTACAAGGAGTCCGTAGTTGGCACCAAGCGATTGAACTATGTTTGCAACATCGCCAATACTCACGGGATCAGCGCGGCTGATGCACTACGACTGGTTTGCCACAACGTCACTGAGAATGTTCGAACTGTTCGCGTAGTGCTGAGAGATTATCCCGACATGGTTGATACGGTAGACGAGTTCTTCCGTGGCTATGTTGCTTGGTACCTGAATCAACAGCGGTACAAACTCACCGACATCGTCGTCAAGGATTCGAAAGGCCAACAATTCGAGCTCACACCTGCTAAGCCCAAGCCAGTCAACAAGGAGGCGCAGAAGGTATTGGTCAGAGGTATAGAAAAGGATGAGGGGAAGGAGGTCGCACTGGTTGCGGTCTCCTAGATATTGTGACCGAGTAGCGTCTTGCTAGACATCTTTGTTTCTTTCTATAGCTCCTTCCTTACAGTTTTATATATAGAGACGCGCACGCTCATTAATTCATGACAAGTTATCCATACACATATTCTTACAGCGCTCAGTGAGAAATATGGCAGCAGGAATCGCATAGCAGAGCAGGTTATGTTACCAGTGCTTACTATCTTTGTGACATTGAGACCCTACAGCGCAGATACTGCTTCACAAAACGTTATATTTGGGTACAGAATAGAGCAGTTGGCTGCTATCACACAGTGCATGTGCCTTGGGTAGCTTAATCAAAACCCAACTGTTCTTCTGTTAAGATATCATTGTGCAGTGTCCAAATGAATGCGAGGAACTCATCTTGGTGTGCAAGGTTCGATTGCTGATATTTCCTTCAGTGGGATATTGTCCCAGCATGTCTCGTTTCGCTCAGCCAATTACGCGGAGAAAAGGACAGCATAGCAGCAAGATGAGAAAGGCCAGTGCTTAGGAAGAAGCCGTGTATTGCATAGATATTGGAATAAATGTACAATGAAGGTTCCTGCACAAGCTGCAGGGGCGAATGGAGTCGGAAAATGGAATCGCAATAATAAAACATCACACCTTCTCATCACCTCGTCTTACTTTTCCCTCTCTCTCTTGCGTTGGCGCCGCGCTGAAGTACGTTTTGATCTGCCTCCCGCCCTGCAAATAAAGCCAAGAGCAAGCGTACACAAACGCGAAATTAAACACGATGTATGCCCAGAAGAGCCAGAAATCTCGCCAGAAATGCCGCTCGAACACGTTGAAGCTAACTCCCTGTGTGGAGAAAAAGTCATTACTCCCGTCCTAAACCGCGAAACAGCGATGACACTTACAAATTGATCCCCATTTCTAAACTGACAATACCCGCAGAACCCATTAGCCAAGGTCTGCACGTAGCCTCCTGCCTGCAACACATACGGTCCCACGTAGTTCTCACAAGTCAAACCCGGTGGATGCTGAAAGATCGCCAACTCGTCTTCTGCGCAGGTCACTGGCAACTTATGTACCACCAGACCGAGCATTGCCTCCAGCAAGTAAGTAAATGGTGTGACATGATACATCCACTTCCAGAACTCTGGCAGTGCGAAGAACGGCACCGCAATTCCGCAGAATGAGATCACGAACATGAAGAACAGCGGGATGAAGAATGACGCCAGAGCTACGGATGGTGAAAACGCGGCAATGCCCTGCCCAAGCCCCAGATAGAAGAGCTCAAACATGACGATAAGCATCCAGACCTTGAACGGCACAAGATCGCCCCGCGGGAACCCGATTCCAAAGTACCAGCATGCCCAATAGAGCGTCCCAGCTAGGACGCGATAAGGGATCTCCGAGACAACAGCTCCCGTGACGAAAGCAAACCAGGTGTAGATCTTCGCCTTTGCTTCGCGCGACGCGTAGATGTTGCGGGCCTCGAGGAATCGTGGCTGGAGTTGCTGCATGAGCGGCGGCGCGATAATGAGCGTCATGAACACGGCGAAAAGCCGGGACTGCATGTCGATTTGCGAGTGGCCTAGCATCCAGAAGCTGAACGTGCTGAAGAGGCCGACGAAGATGTGCAGGACTAAAATGCCCGTGACGTAATCTCGGCTGCGCCACATGGAACTAAAGGAGCGCTGGGCGACGGTGCTGATTTGAACGTAGATGGGCATAGCATATTCGCGTGAATCATCCATACGGGGGCCAGAGGTGTCCTTTAGGCGAAGGATATCTTGGATTTCTCGAGTCAAGAGCGCATTTTCTTTCGATCGATTCCAGATTTCAGCCCAGTCCATACCCTTCCCATCGGGTTTGCCGGCACCAATCGCTTCAAGCATGTACTCAGCAGGATTTGCTTCTGGTGGGCACTTAGCTGCACCATTTCTCTCCAGGTAGTCTAAGAGAATGCAGCTACCAGGCCCAAGTTCACCGAAATACACCATATGTCCTCCACGCTTGAGGAGAAGTAGCATATCGAAGTACTCAAAGAGCACAGCTGATGGTTGATGGATTGTGCACAATATTGCCTGTCCTGCGTCTGCCAATTTGCGTAGGAGCCGCACAATATTGGCCGCGGCTATCGAGTCAAGCCCAGAAGTCGGTTCATCTAGGAAAATGAGCAGCTGCGGCTTGCTCGCAAGCTCGACTGCGATGGTTAGCCGTTTGCGCTGCTCCTGATTGAGACTAGCCCCAGGCATGCCAATCACCGCTCCGGCGATCTCCCGCATTTCGAGAAGATCAATAATTTGCTCACAGTACTGGTATTTCTCCCGAAGTGGTACCTCCTGAGGCTGACGAAGCTTCGCCGAAAAACGTAAAGCTTCTCGGACGGTCTGGAATGGCTCGTGAATATCCATCTGCTCAGCGAAGCCTGCAGCACGCTGGAACGAGCTCGGAAGTGGATGTCCGTCTACCCGGTAGTCACCTGTCACAACGCCGAGATGGATTCGTTGGGCTAGTGTGTTAAGGAGAGTGGTCTTGCCAGCGCCTGATGATCCCATAAGCGCAGTAAGCTTGCCTGGCTTGACATAGCCTTGGACGTTGTGCAGTAGCCGTCTCGTTCCGCCCTTATATGGAATGGTGTAATTGACGTTGTGCCACGTAAAAACGGCCTGGGATTTCGTGGCACCATCCAGAGAATGCACACTCTCTGCATATTCTTCCTTGTAGTATTCTTCCTCGTAGTATTCCTCCTTGTAGTATCCGTCCTCATTGTCGTCATTACGAACTGTTTTCCTTTTCGGACTCGGGGCCTGGCCTCTTTTGAATATGGTAACTGCGCCACCTCTTTTGCTCGAGCCCTGTGCCTCCATACCAAGAGCTGTCACAGCGACGAAGAAGAGAAAGAAGGCCAAGATAATGCCAAAATTGCGCCAAAGATGCGATCTTCGAAATCCGAATGACACTTCTAAATAGTCCTTGCCTCTGACCGAGGTGGATCCGGGTACACTTCCCTGGATGGTGCAAGATTGAAACTGGGGCTGCACTAAAGGCCCAAGCGGTACGAGATTAGGGGGAATGCATTTGATGTTTAACCCATCAAATTCGTTTACCATCAGTGCCTCGAAGCAATACTGGATGGGGTTAAGCCAGCGCAGCCAGCTGAGCCAAGGTTTCATATTTTTCGGCGGAATGATGTAATCCGTGTAGACAACAAGGGCTTGCATACCCAAGCCGGTAAATCGCGTGGCAGCGTCTAGCGAAGGAACAGTCGCTCCAATAGCTCGAAATGCGGCGTAAACAGTCATTGTAAGCAAATAAAGAAACAGATTGGCGATAAAAAATTGCGATGCCGTTCGTTGCAGTCCGGACATAAAGTAAACAATAATGTCGAACATTGTTACTTGAACGAACAGTAGAGGAACATCAAGTACCGTTTGAGCAATAGCGTAGGCTGGTGGTCGATAGAATGAAAAGCTTTTGTGCTTTATCAGAATAGGACGGGCCTCAAAAGAATCTATAACGGAAAGTTAGGCACATCAAACCACAGCTAGAGAGGAATATCTCACGACTCAGTTCAGCCAGAGCCAGCAGGGCATTGAAAAGGAGCATGAAGAAAAGCACCCCGCCCCGCAAGAATATCCCTTCAGAGGTTTTCGGCATATCAAAGAAGAGTGAACCAACCACGACAGCTTCGAACAAAACGCCCCCCCACTTTCCAGCTTCAATTTCGGTCAGCAAGACTTGAAAATAGGCAATCGCTAGGTACTCAACATACCCAATGTTTGAGGGTCCCCTTTCATAATCAGGAACTGCCGATGGGTTAAAACCAGGACCTGCTTCCAGAACGGCAGTGCATAGTTTTTCGTTTTTGTGGCACTCGTTTGTGCATCCCTTCTCTTCTCCATCATATTATATAGCTCGCTCTCAAACTGCACAATATCCTCTTGGTTCTTGAATACTTGGTCGCTAGCTCGAAAAGCTTCTGCAAATTCTCGTGGGGTGCGCGGTATCCAATCCTCGAAACCAGCGCGTATCTGCCGTTGATACTCGCTCGAGACGGATGTCAGGAAATCTGCACTCGTCCACCGTTCGGGTTTTTCGAATCCCAAGTCTTTGAAGTACTGCACGGCAACTTCAGTTGGACCAAAGAAGCAACACTCCCCGCCATCAATGAGCAGAACTTTGTCGAAACAAGCCCACATATCCTCGCTTGCCTGATATAGAGCCACGGCGGTTGAAGTGTGTGCCATGTTTGTTAGCGAACGTAAGGCTCGGACGTACTCCAGTGCGGTGCTGGAGTCGAGACCACGTGTAGGATCATCCCAACATTGGGTAGAGGCTTTTGTGATTAAGGCTTCGGCAATAGAAACTCGCTTCTTCTCTCCACCTGACACACCTCTCTTAAATTCGTTTCCAACTATGGTTTCCATGGTGTGTTCAATCCAGAAGAGCTTGGTTGCCACCTGTAAGAACTCGTTGATATAGTCTTTCCGAGATTCTCCCTCCTTTCGGGAGTGCGACCCTGGCGTTCGAGTTTTGAGAGCAAACCTCAGCGTGTCCTTGACTTTTAGTGTGGCGTATTGTAGATCGACCTCGGGGTTATACAAAACTTCGCTGCGATACTTTGCAGCCATCGTCTCTGCGTCCTCTCCACCGTACGCAACTTTGCCGTCTACCCTCTCATATCCATACCGCTGGTTCCCAATTACCTTCAGAAAAGTCGAGACACCGGCCCCTGGCCTACCAAGCACAAGAAGCATCTCTCCAGGTCTAATACACCCGGTGAATTTGTTCAGAATTGTCCGAATGGATGGATTTCCACCGGTGGCTCCTCTTTTGAAAAGGCCCTCCAAAACCCGAGGCAAACCCAGGAGAACATCCCCAACGGTTGGCTGTATCGTGGCCCCCAAACTCTGGCCTTTGACGGTTAGGTTCTTGAATATGACGCCGAGGTGTCTTGTTCTTTCCTCTTCAGACTGCTTCTGTCTGATGCGGCCGAATATCTTTGCCATTAGTTTATTAATCTCCTTCAGCTCGTCCTCGTTCCGAGTGATTGAGTGGCTTCCCCGGGAAATGCTACTGAAGTTGCGTTGATTCATTGTAAGGATCCGAATGAGATCTTCTTCGTTGATAGCTCTCCGACTGGAAGATGGCCTGGAATATATTCCCGGAGACGTCCCTGGAGACCGTCTGGAAGGTGGCCTACGGGGACGACTTGAAGCTGGCCCCTTCCACTTTGGCCTCGCGTTGAAGAGTTCTGGTGGCATTTTTACGCCACTGTCTGACGCTGTTTTGGCATTCAATGGCAACTTATCCTCGTCGCCAGGAGCCAAGAAGATGCTTCCTCCTGGCGATGACATAGTGTTGGTCTCGCCGGCGTCCAGCGCATCGGGAATTTCAGTGGCATGTTGAGCAGCAGTGCGTGAATCTCTGGCGTCGTTCTTGGTATGAGCAGTATCCATTACTTTGAAGGACTCAATCAAGTCCCACTGCTGTATTTTTCCGGTTGGAGGATATCTAAATAAGAAGGTGAGTAACTGATGTGAATATTCGACGTGTAGAAGAGTAGAGTAAAAAACAATCTAACAGGATTAAACTAAAGAAATAAAGTGAAGTCTATGTGTTTTACAAAAAGAAGAGTAGCACACACATCTATCGAATGCACCGTAGATGGTTGGGAACAACGAAAAAGGGGTGTAACGACACTTCGATATGAGCGTGGAGTTGCTATGCCATACCTGCCTATTGCCCCTGATACATTTTTCGCTTGTTGCATCGCATATACCGTTACCTATCGATCAACTCGTACACGAAGCTCCGGCAGGGCGGGGCGTGTTTTGTAAAAGCTTTTTGCGCAACCATCCTGGTATAACAAACCAAGTTTCATGTTTTAGACGGTTGCGGCTTTTCTGCGTTTCCACAGATTGTAACGGTCCACATCCAATGCCCGTAGCGTGTGGCCTGAAACATTCCTGCTCGGCACGAGCCCCTAAAGAAGCAATTCACCGTTCGGTGAGTGATGGGTATGTGGAGAATGGAAGTTGAAACAAAAGATAGACATCAATAGTCCAACCGCGTCTTCCGTTGCTTGGATAATTTTTTTGCATTCCGGTTCGGAACTAGGCTTTCCGGCTTCCGAGTCTGTAACACGCGAGTCACCGCCCCCGGGGGCAATTCTGCCTTTGGTTTCTTGCTGTGCATGTCCTCGACATTTTTCCGACCAAACATGCTCACAGGCAAGTTTCTAGTCCTAGGGGCTCTATTCCTTGCTAGGGTCAGTCTGGCGCGTCGTGGATTTCCAGCTCGATAAAACGCCATCTCCTCCAACTGTAAGTAACATATCCCATGGAGAATAAAGGACGGCTTGGTAAGAGCAATGGCCGCACAATTAATATATTACTAGGAAATACCGGTGCAGTCCGAGCAATGTTACGAGAACGAAACATCTGTATTTTAATATTCATTTCATCGCGAAAACGTTGTATATATACTCCTTTCACTAATTACAAGACCCTCCTACCTCCTGCCTTGCTTAGCTATAATGTTAATAAATCTTAGCTATGGCCAAGGCCCCTGGCTACCCCCTAACGCCTGTGTGAAATTCTGCTACTTAGCTTTTGTAAAACATGCTCTGATTTGCTAGAGCCACGGACGCGAGTTAAGAGACAGCATTTGTAGTGGTGGGCTCTTAGATTCGGGTTACAATGTATCCGATACATGTACCTAGGTCCGGCATCAGAGCTCTGCACTCATATCGAAGGGGCATGACGCCGCCTTTCCATGTACCTTGTTCTCTACAAGGCGTCTGATAGAAGAATTTCTTGTCTTCCATAATACAGGTAGAGTTCGCACTATTATACCTTACTTTACTATTCCTTACTTTAATTGCAATGGCTCTCCCTGGACGAATTATTGTGCGCAACCGACCATCACTGAGCTGCTACGGATGCCGACGGCGGAAGATCAAGTGCGAAAAGCAGCGGCCTGCGTGCGCTAACTGCGTGCGGTGGGGTAGCGAGTGCAAATATGACAATCACCAAGGCGGGCTCCAGCGGAAGAAAATCACCAGAAATCCAAGGATTAAGGGTAGGAGTGTGATCACGGCGAACCAGACAGCCAGCGAGCGAAACGGACCAGACTCACGGGGCGGTCATCATGGGGCGCCCGCCTTTTCCACGCCCAGCCCTAACGCCACATCGTCCCCAGCGGGGACCACAATGGCTTCACCCACCGAGAACGGAGCCCGCCTTTGCGACAACACACCACCATCCACAGCATCCAGGCCGGCTAGCGGTAGCCCGCCCGTACCATCGTCCTTAGCCTTAGACGCCACCCCACCCATTCACAGGCCTCCTGAAAATGTACTGCTCCTTCTGCACTCCGCACAGTCTTCTACGACCCTTATTATTTCATCCTTCGAGCGGGACCACAATAGCGCCAAAAACTGTTCCCAAAATGACATCAATCCCTATCACACACTGCGGACAACAGATGATCCTTCAATAGCCGACTCACGCCATGCGACAAATGGACTCTCCGACACTTCAGCATGCAAGCCGCCTTCACCCTTTGATGATTACCTCAGCTATCTGAAAGACTGCGTATGGCGCTATACCGAAGGTACGCTCTCGACCCTCAATTGTATTGATTCCAACATCCGGGATCGAATCTTGCATGCTCCAGCATCCACCGACGCAACCCCAGCGCCCGCTAGCCATGAGGAACACGACAGTGTAACCGGCTTCGAAGAAAGTCGTTGCGGTCTCAGTTCATTCCCGCTTGACGCATCCACCAGCAACTTTGGTCTGCCATCGCTGGACGACATGTCTTTCGACAAGATGCAACCGCCTCCCTCATTGGACGACTTCGACTTGAACATGACCATGTCACTCCCAATCAATGAGAGCTCTATTGACCCATTTTTGGACTTAGATGGGGCAATGGGTGAAGGGTTTCCCCTCGATGGCATGTCGATGGGTGATTCGGCCAGAGCGAACACCTTAGGGATAGGCATGTAATCACAAGTGAAATTTTCGCCTTCAGAAAGTCGACGCAATTCTTGTCCAATCATTCGAGACCGGCCAGCCTGTTCCAACAACCGGACGAAGCATGTGAGGGTGGAGCAGAGGGAGAGAAATCCCAAGAAGTCCAGCGCGACCCGGATGACATATCCTGTACATGCGGCCACCTGTCTCTGGAGCCGGAATTAATAATCCTTATTGGATAACTTGGTCACATTACTCCACTGCAGCAGACCAAAGGAAATTTTGGGCGACATCCTAAACATCTTGCAGCTTGGCTTCGTCTTTGCACGCCACGATTTAGTCGGTGTTTCGCGGGTCTATGACCGCGGCGACGCATCGCCAATTCTCGCACGGTTGACGTATTAACAATTGGGGCAAAATACAAGGGCAAGGCAGAGCCGTGAGGAGTCAGACAAGCGATAGAGAAGGGATTACGCAGTTTGCAATATACTAGCGCGCTGGCCATCTTCGCTATTGTAGTGTCCGCGGAGGTTACGAGATTGCATGGCTGGCTGCGTGGCCGTGTATGCGCAATGTCGGGGCATGATGGGTTCGTGTTCGGTATCGTAGCAGTGCCTGGATGATAGATAGCTGGGCTTCGACCTTTTTTCGTTTTCTTGATCTTTGTGTGGAGTGTTTTAGCCTTAGTAAACACATTATTTAGCATCTCGACTTCGCGTGCATGCTCTTGCCTCTGTTCTCCATTGTTCGCATCAATCTGCCTTTTTCCTGCTTCTGTTCCCCCACTGCCGCAATCTGTGTGTCTTACTCTAGCTTCTGTTCCTCCATAGTCATTAATAGCGATCAAGCATTCGCCCCTATGATATGGCGCTTTAGGTGCGAACTGATCGCCTTAGATTTAGGTGTGGTGCTGCTCGTACCGGCACCACTACGTCTATAATTAACCCCATCTCAATGTCTTCGCTATCAGCTTAGTTCCTGCTCCTTCCCTCCACTCCCCAAACGCTGCCTACGGACTGTTTCCGGTGCTTTTCGCGATGAGTCTTGTCTTGCTCAACTCTCACGCCCTGCAACACGATTGATACTCTCACCTCCATCAGCACTCTCTTAAACTGGATCACCTCAATTGGAGTGTGAAGGTAAACAGTCTCTTCTTCCGCGCTAAAGTGGCCGTTACGAGCCGCAGGGACCATTCCTAATGCATCGTATCTATCTGGATTCTTAGGAGATAGAAACGTCATCTTTAGTTATTTGGAGTTACCTAGGGAAGGCATACCATCATTACCGAGTGTGCTATTTCTTAAAAGGAGTCTATTGTAATGCGCCCAATTCATTAATACCGTTAACAAATCTCTCTCTAGTCACTTAATCTGGACTTTTAATTTTTACCTCTTATGTAAATACGTTGGACGACTTATAAAAGATCTTATCCGAGTTATAGATATTCTTAATCTACACTAGTTTCTCGGTATTAGAACTAAAGGTGAAACGTTGCTAAGAGATCGGATACCCATGGGGAATCCACGGGCAAATTCATAAGAATTTTCCATTGGTAATTCGAATAGCACAGAATGGAATTGCCCTCATGTATATAAATATTTGTAGGGAATTTATATAACAATTATGTAATTACCATTACGTTATTAGTAAACAAATTCTTAATTAAAGTTCTTTTATATTTTATAGCTTTAGTAAACTATTTATTAAACAAGAAAATTTTTAATTAAATATTCAAATTTTTTATATTATTTATATTATTTATAAAATATATATAAGAGTAGTATATATTATATATTATACAAAATAATTTAAGAAAATTAGTAATAGTTAAATTTTATACTATTTCTTTTAAAACATATATAATAAATAATAAATATTTTTACATTTTATAAATTATTATAAT
This sequence comes from Zopfia rhizophila CBS 207.26, assembly GCA_010093925.1. Lineage (NCBI taxonomy): Eukaryota > Fungi > Ascomycota > Dothideomycetes > Zopfiaceae > Zopfia > Zopfia rhizophila. The sequence goes on from ML994616.1 coordinate 342,317, forward strand.
AACTTAAAAAATTATATAGTTTATAGTTTTTATAACTATTTTTTATTAACTTACTATTTATTTAATTATTTGAAATTATATTTACTTAAATAAGAAATACTTTTAAATAAATTTAAGTAACTTTTTAATAAGTTTTACTATATTTTACATATATATATAATAAAACTTGCTATATTTAATTTTAAAATTAGTAATTATTTTATTATACTTTATATAAAAAATATAGAAAATACTTACTAAATATATTATATACATATATAGTTAATAAAATATATAATATAAATTTTTTTATTTTATAATTTTTTTATAAGTATAATTAGACTACTATAAAAACATTTAAATATAAAAAAAAAAAAAAAAAAAAAACTCAGTTTTAGTTATAAAAATTATATATATTATGTAAAAAAGTTGTTTATAGTAAAAATATTTACTACTTAATAAAATATATGTAACTATAATAATGTGGAATGCCTAAGTAGATATTATAAAATACTAAAGTAAATATTACTACACGTAATATTTTTTAAAATATACGTATAGTACTACTATTATATAAGTATAGTATTATTATTATATAAGTATAATATTATTATTATATTTATACTACTCTTAGACCTTAATAATATTTAAGATTATAAAATAAAAAGCTTACTATATATATTTTAGCTTAATAGAATTTAGTTTTAATTTATTTTATAAGTGTTTACTTACTGCTATATTAACCCTTTGTTATAATAATTATAACGTTATTATATTTTTTAGCTAAATTTATACATATAATATATATATATATATTATGTTTTAATAAAATTAAAATAATACATACTTTATATTATTATAAATTCTTTTTTTATTATATATAAATTTTTTTCAATTAATATAACTTAAATTAATTTAAATAACAAATTATTATAAACTAAAGCCGAAAATAGTTAATTAAAATAGTTAATTTAGCTTTAACTTTATGTATAACTACATAACTTTAATAACTTAATAAAAGTTAACTATTAAAGTTTTTATAGTAACGTTTTTCACAAGCGAGTGAACCATACAAGTGAGTGAACCACCTCAACCGAGAATCATAACACGTCAACTATCAACAACTATGGCTTAATAAATCACGACTGAATCTATCCGCAGCGAAGGTAGACTATTGCTAGCTATCTTAGCTATCTAGCAGGATCAAATCCAGACCATGCGACGCGCGGCAGCAACCTATGAAGTTAATAAGACTACACTTAAGCGACGAATTGATGGAACTACTGCACGACGCGATTGTGAGCCCAATTTAAAGAAACTCATGAAGCTAGAAGAGAGAGCTATTGTCCTGCACATTCTAGACCTGGATTCATGAGGATTCACGCCTAAGCTCATCTACGTAAGAGAGATGGTTAACTATCTACTGGCTGAGCGATGCAACCTGACAGTCAGCGTCAACTGGCCACACAACTTTGTCAAGAGGACTGAGGAAATTGAGACAAAATATAATAGAAAGTACGACTATCAGCGTGCTCGCTGTAAGGATCCTGCTATTATACAGCCATAGTTCAACCTTATACGCAACTTCAAGGCAAAGCATGGCATTACTGACGAAGACACGTACAACTTTGATGAGACAGGCTTCCAGATGGGTGTCTTGTTAACTGCTAAAGTTATCACAGGCTCTGAGTGACGTAGTCAGCCTAAGGCTGTACAGCTAGGCAATAGAGAATAGGTCACAGTCATCTAAGGCGTGAATAGTTGAGGCTGGCTAATTCCACCGTTTATTATCTTTGCTGGAGTCTATCACCTATCCTGCTGGTATGAGGACCTACTACCAGGCTGGGTAATCTCAATAAGCGAGAATGGCTGGACAACAAATACAATAGGTATCAACTGGCTAGAGCATTTCAACATGTACACGAAGGATAGGACTGTAGGTGTCAATTGTCCATTGATTCTAGATAGCCATGAGAGCCACGAGTCTCTCGAATTTCAGCTGCTCTGTAAGAAGAAGAATATTCTTACACTCTGCATGCCAGCAAACGCGTCGCATCTATTATAGCCTCTAGATATAGGCTACTTTGCACCTCTCAAGCGAGCCTACAAACAGGAGGTTGATAAGCTGGTCAGGAATCACATCTTCTATGCCACTAAGCTTGACTTTCTGCCACTCTTCAAGGCAGCCTATCTAGCTTTGATTACTGAGAGTAATATATGTGGAGGATTTCGAGGTACAGGCCTCATTCCATTTGACCCAGACGTTGTTCTATCTAGGCTAGATGTTAGGCTACAAACACCTGAGCTGCCTACAGAGGCGACTCTATGGGAGCTCTAGACACCTAGTAATGTTGCTGAATTAGACAGTTAGTCTACTCACCTACGTCAATTCTGGAATCACTAGACCAGCTCACGAAGGGTGCGTTGATGATGTTACACGCTAGCGTCCTAATGCGCTCACAGCTGGCCACCCTACAACAGGCCAATAAGGTTATATCAGAGCGTAGGAAGCGTAAAAAGAAGCGTATACAGAGACTAGGGACTCTATTACAGGCAGAAGGTGTAGCTATACTAGCTCAGGCTGATGTTGATGCGCAGATAAGCGTAGAATTAGGTTCTAGCAAGAGACGTGGAGCTAATGGCCCACGACAGCCTAGGCGCTGTAAACGCTGCAGGTAGGCTGGGCACAACGCAAGGAAGTATACACAGGTTGAGGCTGAGGCTAGCCATCTACCTATTAATTCTAGTAATGATAGCTGATAGTTGTGGGTTGCTATTAGCTGTTGAAGTAGTGGGGGTCGGTTGAGGTAGTTCACTCGCTTGTATAGTTCACTCACTTATAAAAAACGTTATATATAGTTAACCTTTTATTAAATTTCCTTTATATTACTTAAATTCTATTATTAGCTTAAATTTTTATATTTAAATTTAATTAATTTATTTCTTATAAAAGCTAAGAGGCCTTTAGTAGTATAATTAACTTTAATTAACTTTAAAAAAAAAGTAAGAAAACTTTCTAGTATTATAAAAATATTATCTAGTAGTATAAAAAGTATTAATAAATACTAGTAACTACTTAGTATTTATACTAATAGCTTAAGTAACAACCTACTTAATATAAAATATAATAATAAATAAATTAGCTATAAACTATACTAGTTACTTATTTTATAAAAGTTAAAAGTTTTAGCTATAAAAGTAGTAATAAGCTAAGTAGAAGTTAAATTTATTAACTATTTTACTTAGTATAATAAAAAAAAATTCTATTTTTAGTAAATAAAATTAATAATAGTACTTTATTTAAAAAATTATAAAGATGTTATAAATAATATTTAAAAAGCTAACTATAATAAAAAGTTATAATTTTCTATTAAAACTTCTTTTATAAGTTTTAGTAATAATACTAGCAACTTTTTTTATATTAATACTATAACTAGTAATTAAACTAGTAGTTAAACTATTTAATTTTTTTAAACTTTTTATATTTAATAATATATAATTTCTTTACTTTATATTTAAATATTAAGTTAAGGCTAAGTTATAATTTAATAAATACTATATAAATAGTAATAAAAAATAAACAATTTTTTTGGAATTTTTTAACTAAAAATATAATACTACTTTTAAAGTAATATAAGTATTTATAAACTTTTAGTTTAAAAACTAATACTAAAAGTACGAGTTTTTACATAAATTATAAAGTATAAAATAAAATAAAAAGTTAATAAAAAAGTAATATATAAAGTTTAGTAAAAAACTACTATTAGTAAAAAGTTATTAGCTAAATAAAAATATAAAAAAAGCATATTTATTTAAAAATTAAATAAAGAGTTTTAAAAGTATATTATAACTTTTTTAACAACACTAGGTTTTAAAGAATACACTTAAAAAGTAATTTATATTAGTAAAAGCTTTATATACATTACATTAAATAACTATAAAACTACTAACGTATTTGATAAGTGAACGGCCTAGATAAGTGAGTGGCCTATCTTAAAACTCACTAAAAAATCAAGAATTCACACATGAATATCTCAACAACCACTTGATGATAAATTCTAGAAATTTACTGGGTACATGATAGTGCTCCAAAATGTATGCCATTAAATTTTTAAGAGCTAGTAATTAATAGTTATTGAGATAGTACTGTGTTGGCCCCCAAATTCAACTTTTCTTAAATATCTTAATAATGTTTAACCGCCAGCTCTTAAAAATTCAATAACGTCCATTTTAGATCACTATTAAGTACCCATTAAATTTCTAGGATTTATCATCAAGTGGTTGTTGAGATATTCATGTGCGAATTCTTGATTTTTTAGTAAGTTTTAAGGTAGGCTACTCACTTATCTAGGCCATTCACTTATCAAATACGTTATAGCTATTTATATAATACTATTTTCGCTAATATTTAAACTAATAAATTAGAAAGTAATATTTATATATATAAAAGTAGTAAAGCTATAAAATAACTAATTTAAAATACTTTAAGTAAATTTAAAAATTTTAAGTAATACTATAAATAAGGCCTTTATTATAAAGAGTATAGTTTATTATATAATGTTTTAATAAACACATAAGCTTTTAAACTTCTTTTTTTTAATAAATAAGATTTTAATTAATAAAAGAGCCTTACTTACAGCTTTTAGCACCCTATTAAATAAAGTTAATTTTAAGTATCTATAATATTCTTAATAACATGTTAATATAATATTTTTAGAATAAAACTATAAGTATTATAAGTATTTTCTAATAAAAATAAGTTTTTATAATTACCCTTAAAAGTATTAGCAAATGAAAATATAATAAAATAGTAAATAATTTAGGTATCTTTAAGTTAACTATAAGTACTATTTACTATTAAGCCTAAAACTAAACTAGTAATAATAATATTTACGTGATATTAACTTTAATACCTTCTTAATTTAATTATTTTAGTAAGAAACTAAAAATAAAAAATAGTAGCAAGCTATCTAGTTAAATATATAAAATAATAATTAATAAAAGAAACTAGAAAATAGTAGCTATAATTTACTTAATTCTCTAAGAAATTAGTATTAATAAACTTAGCTAGAAGTAAATTAAAAACTTTGTAAAAGAATACTAAGATTTTAAATATAACTATATAATTATTTAAAAAGTACAGTCTAAAAAAAGTAAGCTAAATAAAAAGGATAAGAAATAATAAGTTAACTACTTATAGTAGTTAATAAATAAATACAACTTACATTTTTTTAAGCTTATATTTGTTTATTATAAGAAGACTTTAAAGCCTTTTAAAAATACTAATAACTATAGAAATAAGTAGAAGATTTTTACACCTTAAAGTTATAACATTAATTTAAATAACTTTATTATATATATTAATTTTTTTAGTTTTTTTTTATAATTTGTGTTGCTATATTCTTTTATATTATCTATTTATATAAGAGACTTTACGTTACCTAGGTAGTTACTTCTAAGATTAAAAAAAATTAGTTAAAAACTAAAGTTATAGTTATTAATATAGAAGATTAATTATATTATAAGTAGTAGTAAAAATAGGCCTTTATTTCTAGCACGCCTAAGTACAAACAATTAGAGGAGATTAATAATAAAATTAAAGCTAAAAATACTAAATATTATTATTAATATTTAAGCTATAGTAGAAAGAGCTTATATAATAGGAAATTACTAAAATAGGTCTTTAAGTATAAGATTTTAATATATACTAAAAGTAAAAGTATGAACGCAATCTAGTATACTAAAAATATATTAAAAAAATACGTATTTTCATACTATAAGGTAATTAAAGAGAAGAATTAAAATTTATGAATTTACTTTATAGAAAATAATATTTATTTTTACTAAACTACTTGCTATTACCTCTATTATATAACTTATAAAAAGAAAATTAAGTTTTCTTGTTATTTATTTTAATTACTAAATTTACACTTAATTAAGTGTTATTTTAGTAGGTTAAAAGGTTTTATTAATAATTATACTATAACATCTTCTTTACAAATAGTAAAGAAAAAGGTAGAAAAATAAGTAAAGTTAGTTTAATAGAAAAATTCTATAATAAAGTTATATATAACTAAATATCTTTACTTTAACTACTTTATATGTGTAGTAAGGCTTTATATTAAATATTAAAATAATAACAACTTTTATATATAAAATAAGTGAAAAAAATCCTAATTATTTTAGCCTATTTTTAATAATTTTTAGTTGTTTTATTATAATAGCTAATTATAATAAGGTTACTAAAAATAAGCTTATATAATTTATAAAAACATTATATAACAAGCTATACTCTTTGTATTAATATAGTTTTATAACTATATAAAAAGTAAATATAAATATATAAAAGTAAATTAGTTATGTTTAATTACTATAGTATTAATAAAAGCTACATAAATAAACACTAATAAAAAAATAAAAATAAAAAAAGTTTTAAAAAAATAGCTTTTATTTATTATTATAAGTAGAGGCCTTTAGCTAAAATAAATAAAGTAATATTATAAAGAAAATAGTAAAAGTTTTAAAATATACACATAAATATAAACTTTATTACTATATACTTATTAATTAACTAAATAAATATTATATATATAATAATTAATACTAAATATTTATACTATAGTTTTATAAGCTTTACTTGTACTATTAAAGCTTATTTAGCATATATTAATATAACTTTATAGAAAATTATTAAAGTATATAAAAAACTTAAAAAATTTACGTAAATTATATAAAATAATTTTAATATTAAAAACATACTAAATAAGTCTATATATATGTTATTAATAATATACTAAGGTTTAATTTTATTTTAAGTAAGCTTTAAATAAACTAAAATAATATTATAATTATATTAGCAAAAATATCTTTTTATATTTATACTTTAAATATAAAAGTTTATAGTAAAAAAAATAAAAGCTATGTTAGTAAAAACTAATAAAAGTTAGTAGAGTTACTTTTTTAATATAAATAATAAGTAGAAAAAAAATAAAATATATATTTTTATAGTATTACTAGTAACTATTTAAAAAGTCTTAGTATTTAAATTAAAGCTAAATTCTAGAATACTACTTTTAAAGCTTATTAAAAGTACTTAAAATAATTTTTTTTTTTAAAAAGTAAATAAGCTTTTACTACTATAAAATTCTAGAATAAACTATTATATTAAACTTAAAAATATTCATAGAAAATAATTTAAAGTTCTTTAAAAACTATTATATAATATATTAAGAAAGAAACTACTAATACTATAAAAAAAGTGAATACTACTATTAAAAAAAGATTTATTTATATAAATAACTTTCTAGCTATAGCTTTAGTACTATTTGTATATAAGTTTAATAAAGTCTTTACTTTTATATTAACTATTACATACTTAATAAAATTACTAAAAAAAAAGGTACTTTTTTTTAATTTATAAAATACTTAGCTAAATTAGTAAAGTAAAGTAGTATACTAAGTTTAATATTTTAGTAATTTTCTGTAAAATTTATATTATAAAGAAAAATAAATAGCTAATAGTTTTTTATATAAAATATAAACTCTTTAAATAACTAGTTATATTTTTAAATTAGTAAAAACATTTAGTATGTTTTAGTAGTATATAAACTAAATTTTATAAAACATTTTAATAAGTTTTATTTAGCTTTTTTTAATAATATATTTATTTACTTTATAAGTTTACTAAAAGAGTATTCTTAGCATAATAATTTAGTACTAGAAAAACTTAGTACTATAAGTTTATATCTAGATATTAAGAAATATGAATTTAAAACTAAAAGTATAAAATATCTAGAATTTATAATTAGAGTAATGTAAGGAATTTAAATAAATTCTACTAAAATAAAAGTAATTACTAAGTAATAGCTTTTAATAACTATAAAAAAAGTAAAAAGTTTTTCTATATTTACTAATTACTATTACTAATTTATTAAGTGTTTTTTAGAAATTACTATTTTACTTACAAAACTTATAGGCAACATACTATTCTAATAAACTAATAAAAAGTAAGTAGTATTTAATAAGTTAAAAAATATTTTCATATTAGAACTAATACTAGCTTAATTTAATTTTAATTATAAAACTATTTTAAAAACCAACTCTTTAAGTTACTTAATTAGAGGATTGTTTTTATAATATAGTAATAATAGTATACTATGTTTATGTATATATATTTTAAAAAAAAATATTTATAAAGTATAATTATAAGATACATAATAAAAGGTTTCTTATAATTATTTATTATTTAAAAGCATAAAATACTAAATTATAATTAATTAAAAAGTTTTAAGTAATTACTAATTATACGAACATTAAGTACTTAATAAAACTTTAAAAATTAAGTATAAAACATATATATTAATAGTTATTTCTTAGTTAATATAATATAGGGATTAAATATAAGCTATAAAATATATATATAAGCTAATAAACTATTAAGACCCAAACAAAATTATTTAAGTAAAAAAGATAATAAAGAACTAAAAAGCTATATAATTTAGCTATTAAAGCTAGTAGTTATAAGTTAAAAAAAGAGCTTAAATTAAATAATAATAATAGGTAACTAATATAGGCTTTTTTTACTTAAATTAGTTTTTAATAACTACATAAAATACCATAATTAAAACCTAAAAGTCTTATAATAAGTTTAAATATAAATAGCATAATATAGTACTAAGTAATAAAATATATATAAAAGTAGTATAAGCTTTTTATAATTAGAAGTAAAGGTATTTTTTAGAGCTTGAATTAAAAGTCTTATTAGCTAAGTATAAAATTAATAAAAATAAAATCCTTTATTATTGAAATAAAAAGTAGGTACTTAACTTAAAGTTATTAAATATATTAATTATTTACTAAGTTTACTTATTAATAGTAATTAAAAACGTAAAATAATAAAGTACATATTTAATATTAATAAAAGATTACTTTTAGCTAAAAATACTAAACCATGTATAATATTATATTTAAAACTATAATATTTATAACTATATAAAGCTATAAAGAAATTACTAGTAAAAGTTATTGTGTTTATTACTTATTTTCAATTATATTTAAAAGAAGATTTTAATAAATTTTATAACTAAATTACTAAAAAGTAATAGCTATATTGTTTTACTAGTAATTACTAATAAACTAAAGACAAATTTTTTTTAAACATAAATATTAAAATAGTAACATAAACTTTTATTTATAAATTATTAATTATTATTAAATTTTTAATAGTATAGTATTAAATTATAGTACCTAATTTATTAGCAAGTTTTAAACTAAGTTTTATAAAATTTTAAAAATTAAAAAGTAATTATTTATAGTATTTTATTTATAAATAAATAGTTTAGTAAAAAATTAAATAGTATAGTTAAGGCCTATATTTAAGTATTTATTATATAAAATTAAATAAACTAAGTTAAGCTTTATTTTATAACCAAAATTATAATAAAAAAAAACTATTTTTGTAGATGTAAGTCTATTTTTTTAATATAAATATAATATAAAACTACTATAAATAAATATTAGAACGAAGTATAGTTTAATAACTTAGAATCTAAAAGCTAGTATAAAAGTAATTATAAAAAACTTTAAAAAATATATTAATTTAGTACAAGCAACTATTATTAAAGTATAGTAAAAGTAAGAAAAATAAGTAAATTAATACCAAAATAAAGCTTTATAACTATATATTAAAAATAGAGTATAGTTAAAGCTTAGTAACTAACTTTTTACTAAATAGAAAAGTAAGAAGTTAAACTAAAAAAACGCTAAATATATTAAAAAAATAATTAGTTTATATAATATAAAGCTTAATATACTTTTAAATTTAAACTTAAAGTTTTATATAAATAAATTATAGCTAGCTAGTAATAATTTATTACTAAGCTAGTTAATAAATAATTTATAACTACTATTAATTTAGGTACATAGCTATAAAAAGTATAAAGTATAAAATATAGTTACTAAAGTATAAACTAAATAAGAAAAAAGCTATTAGCTATAATATAAAGTAAAATAAAAAAGCTATATACTAATAACTATAAAGTTAATAAACTAACTAAAAACACAACTATATTAAATTACTAGAAAGAATATATAGTACCTTTATTAAAAAAAAATAAGCTTTTGTTAGTAAATTACTAATAAAAGCTTTAAAAAAAATTATAGTAAATAAACTTAACATTATTTTAGAAAGCTCTTCTAGAAAATAGTTTACTAAAAACTTTTTATATCTTTAATTACTAAAAGTACGTAACTAAGAAAAAAGGTAATATAATAAGTTAAGGCCTAAAATAGTTAACTAAAATAGTTATTTTAGCTTTAACTTTATATATAACTACGTAACTTTAGTAACTTAGTAAAAGTTAACTATTAAAGTCTTTATAACATATATAGTTAACTTTTTATTAAATTTACTTTATTTTACTTAATTACTTTTATTAGCCTAAATTATTATAACGTATTTAATAAGTGAATGGCCCAGACAAGCAAGTGGCCTATCTTAAAACTCACTAAAAAATCAAGAATTCGCACATGAATATCTCAACAACCACTTGATGATAAATTCTAGAAATTTACTGGGTACCTGATAGTGCTCCAAAATGTATACCATTAAATTTTTAAGAGCTAGCAATTAATAGTTATTGAGATAGTACTGTGTTGGCCCCCAAATTCACCTTTTCTTAAATATCTTAATAATGTTTAACCGCTAGCTCTTAAAAATTCAATGACGTCCATTTTGGATCACTATTAAGTACTCATTAAATTTCTAGGATTTATCATCAAGTGGTTGTTGAGATATTCATGTGCGAATTCTTAATTTTTTAGTAAGTTTTAAGATAGACTACTCGCTTATCTAGGCCATTCACTTATTAAATACGTTATATATAATATATATAGGTTTTTTAAAAACTTAAGTATAATTTATTATTAATAAAAATTTTAAAAATTCCTTTTTTTTTTTTTTTTCACTTATTAAATACGTTATATATAATATATATAGGTTTTTTAAAAACTTAAGTATAATTTATTATTAATAAAAATTTTAAAAATTCCTTTTTTATAATATTTGATATTTATTACTTAAGATTTCAAGTTAATGTAAGTATTTTACTAAACAATTTAAATAATTTAAATAATATTATAATAGTTTGTTTTTTAAAATAAAAATTATAAAATTGTTATTAAGTAATATATTATTATAATTAAAATTAAAATATATTTAGTTTAAAAAAATTTTATATTAAATAAATATATTACTTTAAATTAAAAATTAAGAATTTGTATTTAAATATTTCAACAACTACTTAATAATAAATTCTAGAAATTTAATAAGTAATTAATAGTACTTTAAAATTATATTATTTTAGCTTTTAAATTTACTTTTTTTTTAAATATTTTAAAAATATTTAACTACTAGCTTTTAAAAAATTTAATGGCTTTTATTTTTAAAGTATTATTAATTAATTCTTAAATTTCTAGAATTATTATTAAGTAGTTATTAAAATACTTAAGTATAAAATTTTAATTTTTAGTAAGTTTTAAGGTAACTTACTTACTTATATAACTTACTTACTTATAAAATATATTACTTACTTTTATTAAATACTATAATATTTTTTATTAAAGTAATTATTATATTAAATTTTTTTTTAAGAAAAATTCAAGTTACTACTATAATTAAGTATTTAATTTCATAAAACGTTTAAAGTCAATTTATTTTAATATATATAACTTATTAAAGTTAAAAATAAATTTAAGTTAATTAAATCATAAAATAGGAAATAAATAGCTTTAAAAGTTATATAAAATGCTTATTTTAATTTTTTATAATACTATAATAATAGTATTTAACTTTATTTATAATTATATTAAAAATTTAAAAATTATTTTATTATACATACTATTTTTATTACATACTAATATTTATTAAAATTAAAGAAAATTTAAATCTAATATAAATAAACCATAAATATTAATAAATGTATTTTATTATATAAAAATTTAAAATGGTATTTAATTACTTAAAAGTATAATACTAATTTATTAATATAAGTTATTATTTAAAAAAATTAATTAATTTATACATTTAATTTATATAACTATTAACTTTAAATTTAAAAAAAAAGAAGTTATAATATTATAATAAACATTTATATTAAAAACTTATTAAAATTTATAATAAAAAGCAAGTTAATACTAGTTATTTATAAAAATATATTTAAAAAGTTTAGTAATAAATATACCTAATAAATTAAAAATTTAAAAGCTTTAAACTACTTAATGTAAAAGTAATTTTTTTACTATTATATAATAATTATATTTAAAAATTAATATTAATTATAATTTATTAAAAATATAGTTTACTTAATATAATAATATATATATAAAGTGTGATAATGGGCATGGTCTTTACGTATTATAGTATAGATATAAATTAATAGAATAAGTTAGCTCTATTTTAGCTATACTAAAATAGAAAAAGAAAAGATATAAAGGGGGCTTACCCTTAAATAAAATAGTATATAGTCTAAATATAAGCTAGTTATATACTAAGCTCTGTACTAAATCATAACTAGTATAGCTAGTTATAATATTATGTAACTTATAGTAAGCTAATTAAGTAATACTGTTATATTACCCTCTTTTAAAGAAAGCTTGTTTCTAAGTCTCTAGATTATAGTCTTCTCTTTACTAGTCTCTATACTACTCTTATTTTTAAAGCTGTTTTATTATTCTCTTTTATTACTTTTAGGTTCTTTTCTACTTTATATGGTTTTAACTAGGCGTCTAGTCATACTAGTAGTCCTGCTTTCTTTAGGTAGGCCTTATAATAGTCTTTTACCTTATATAAAGCGCCTATAAAGCCTTAGGCGTTATACTAGGTAAAATCTAGGTTATAAGCTAGCTAGAATACTTTATACTATAGTTAACTATAGAATAGATAATTATTAAGAATTTCCTGCACTAGCTACTCAGGATACCTGTTAATCTTAATAGATAATTTCTTAAGTTTAATTTAGCTAGATAATAGATAAGTAAAAGCCTTTTATAGATAGTCTATATAAAAGATATTAAGTATACGTATATATAGTAGTAGCTTAAGGCGATAGAAGTATCCTTTTATACTTATAATAAAATAAAGTTTATATATTTATTAGTTAAGCTTTTAGCTAGATTAGCTAATAGTAAAGTTTTTAAATATAATATATATTTTATCTCCTATAGAGAAGTCTAGCTTATAGTGTTTCTTATTAACTTATTAAATTTATTACTCTTATACTTAAGCAATCTCTTATTAAGCTATTTCTATAGCTAGTTTTATTATATTATAGTAAGCTTTAACGTAGCTTTATACTTTCTCACGTAATATCTATTTACAGACTATAGTAAATACCTTTATATGTTTCTTCTAATTCCAGTAATAGATTAGCTAGTAGCTAAACTTAATTTAATAAAATAATAAACTTATAGTCTTATATAGCAGAATTACTTAAGTTTAGTTTATTATTATAGTGGTACTATAAGCAGAAAGTTAAGTGCTTAATAAGAAGTATTAATTAATTACTAAATATAGTACCAAATAATAATTTAAGACGTTACATGAAAAAAGAAAGAATATAATAAATTATAAGCTAAAATATTTAGGGTAAGGGCTTATACGCTAGCGTAAAGCTAATATATAAATATATAATATAATAAAAAAGCTTATAAAAAAGACTTTCTTAGAAGGCTCTTATAAGGTATTATAAATAGTTATTATAATAATACCCTCTCTTTAAATCTAAGCTCCTATAAGGGATATTCATGTTAAATATTAGGTTTAAGTTAGTCTAGATTTTTAAGATGGAATTTTTTTATAGTAGCTATATCTTAAAGATCGCTTATAAATTCCTATATTAAGTTATTATATCTAGTTTATTTAATTAGGTATTTATAGCGTTTCCGGCTGTAATTTAGATACAGTTCTTTAATTTATTTAATATAGTATTCAGTTTCCTTATTAATTTTAACAGGTTTAGGTAGTGGGTTTTGTTAATTTAAAAGATATTTAAATTCAAGCACAGCAGGCCGAAGCAATAATACATAAAAAACTAAGTATATATTTAAGGATTCAGGGAGTTTAAGTTAGTACGCGTATAAAAAAAATATTTAAAAGATATAGTATTTCCCTAAAGCCTTTAAGTCTAGCTTTTTAGAAGATTGTTTTATTTAAATATTTTATATATTAAGCTAAACTATATCTCCTATCTGATAGTTAGGTGTAGATGATTGTTTTTAGTTTATATATTTTTTTTAAAGAGCTTAAGCCTAAATCATCTTCTCTTAAATTAATTATTAGATATTAGTTATTTTCTTTACTATATAGTTAACTTCTAAAGCTTATAATGCTTAATAAAAACGTCTTTAAATTCTTATAGAAAATTTCAAACCCATTTAGGGATGTTAACCTATATTAGCCAGGAACAGTAAAACTTTTATAGATTTAGATATAATATTATTAGCTTTAAATTATACTAAAGAGAGCTAGTTTACCTAGTTATCTTACTAATAGTTTATATATATATATAGAACTTATTCTATTATACCATTAGCTCTTTCTATTTAGCTATTAGTTTCTAGATAATATATAGAAGATAGTTAGAGTTTAATTTATAATTGTTTATAGAGTTCATTATAGAAGGCAGAGATAAATTATATTTTTTAGTCTAATATAATTATTTCTAGAAGACTGTAGTTTATCTATACATGCTAGTAAAAAAAATAAGTAACATCTATAATAGTTATCTTACTACAAGAAATCAGATATTAGTATTTTATAAGGTAATTAATTATAACTATAATATTAGTACAGCCTTTAGATTCTAAGAGGTTAGTAATAAAGTCTATAAAAATATCCTTCTATCTCCTTTTAATAATAGGGAGAGGTTTTAAGAGGCTATAGTACTTTTCATAAAAAGCCTTAAATCTTTAGTAGGTATAATAATAAGATATATATTAACATATTATTTTAAATATTTAAGGCTAGTAGTATTTGTGTTGTAGGATTTTAAGAGTTTTTCTATAACTAGAGTGGCCGCCAGCAGGAGAATTATACATAATTTAAAGAAGTTTAATTTTAAGTTTATTATTATTTAGTATTACTAGCTGGTTATAATAGTATAACTAGCTTTTTTAGTTTTTATACTTACTTAAAGAAAGCTTCTTAGAGCGTTGGATTCTATCCCATATTAGTAACAAAATTTCCTAAATAAACTTATTATTTAGGTATTTATTATTAATGATCTGTTAAATTAACCTATCTATTTTAGTTAAGTTTAATTCTAGAGTATCATTAAACAGTTTAGAGTAGAGAAGTATTTATTATTAAACTCTTTAAACTTCTTTTTAGGCTAGAGTATTCTATATATAGTAAATAAAAGTATTAAGTTTTCTACCCTACTTATCTAGTCAGTACGTAATAGTAAAGTTAAATTAGAATAAGTATTCAGCCTAGTAAGCTTATTAATAGCTAAGTTACTTTATTATAATAAAGTATTAAAGATTTTTATAGTTATTTAGTATTTAAATTAAAAACACAGCACCTTCTAATTCAGGTCTTTATTATTTAAAGTAATGTATAATAGCTAGCAGTTTCTTATTATATATCTTATAGTTATATTTAGTAGGATTTAGTCTCTTAGAAAAGTAGACTATAGGTCTTAGTTTATTTTATTTATTTTTCTAGAAAAGGACTCTAATAGTTACGTAGTCTAAAAAGTCAGCTTCTATAATAATTAGTAACTTAAGATTAAAGTGTTAGAGAACTAAAATAGTTATAAATACATATTTTAAGCATTTAAATACCTTTTAGTAAGTATTATTAAATTTAAATCAAACATTTTTCTTTATTAAGGCTATAAGTAGGGACGTAATATAAAAGAAGTTATTAATAAATTATTAATAGAAGTTAGTAAATCTTAGGAATGCTCTTATATCCTTTACGTTCTTAGAAAATTCCTAGTTAAAAATATTCTTTATTTTATTTAGGTCTATACTAATTTCTCTTGTTAAGATTATATATTTAAGATAAGTAACTTATTCTTAGTAGAACTCACATTTATTAATATCAAATTACAGACTAGCTTTATTTAGGGATTTTAAGACTTATTTTATATATTATCAGTATTTATATAGAGAATTACTATAGATTAAAATATTATTAAAGTAGACTATATAAAATATATTAAGAAATAGTTAAAGGATATTATTTACATAGTGTTAGAACATACTTAGTGTGTTAGCTAATTTAAATAGTATAATAAGATATTTAAATAAGCTATATTAGGTTTAGAAGATAATTAACTATTTATCTCTCTCCGCTATACAAAGGCAGTTAAAAGCTGAGATAATATTTAGCTTTATAAAATACTTTACCTTACTAAAACGGAATAGAGTTTCTTAAATTAATAGAATTAGATAATAGTTTTTAATAGTAATAGCGTTTAAAGCTTAATAGTCTATATAAAATTAAAAACCTTTATTAGGTTTCTTTATAAAAATAACTAGTATAACTATAAGAGATAAACTTACTCTAATAAATCTTTTAGCAAGATAGTTATTAAGATACTTCTTAAAAACTTTTAGTTTATTTTAGGACATCTTATAAAGAGGTCTAAATCTAGGTTACTTTTTTTCCTTAAGGATAATCTTATAGTTATATAAATAATATTTAGATAGTCTATCAGCTTCTTTGCGTAAGAATATTTAAAGAGTATTATAATACTCCTTTAAAATCTTAGTAGCTAAATTAGTATAGGTTTTTAAAGCTAAGGCTTTATTAATATTAGCTATTAAAATAGTAAAGATTTTATATTTATATTTTCAGGCTATTTATATAAAGAGGGCTGCCCTAATTAGGTAGATGTTTATACTTAGTTTAGAGTTCTTATAAAAGCCTCCTAGCGAAGCCTTTATTAAAGAATTTTTAAAGCCTTAAAAGGAAGGCTTCCTTATAAGGTCCTTATTTAGTTTAGTGTTAGATTTAGGTATAAATTTAGATTCTAAGTAGAAGCCTTTTAAAGAACAGTTTACCAAAAAGTCCTCTATATAGATATTAGGTTCTTATAATTAATAGTTTATTTTAGCTAACTAGTTATTATATTAAGTTTAGATAATTAGTAATAACTTTAGAAAGCAGGTCTATAGATACTGTTTATAGGTAGTATTAAAATAAAAACCTTTTAATAAAAAGTTTACTAAAAGGTCTCTTAAATAGATAATATTTTCTTTTAAATAAATTAGAGATTAAGATAAGCGTAGGTAATAGGCCTAGTAATAGGGAGTATTAAAAAATAGCTTTTATAAATTATAGTTAAAGTTAATTTTATACTTTCTTATCTAAAGTTAGCTAAGAATCAATTCATGGTTTCCTATAGCTATTATAAAAAGACAAATTTTCTTAATATAATTTATATAGCGGAGAGTTATATTAATAATATATAAGATATAACTCCTTTTAAGACATTTACTATTAAAACTAGTAAGATATAGGAGGTTTGGGAGCGGTAAGAAATAGAGTTTCTAAACACTAACTAGAGATCTACTAATATAACCTATATTAGTTACTCTAGTATTAATTAAAGTAGTAACAGAGTAGAACGAGCTATCTTATTAGATAATATAAAAAATATTCACTTAATAGTTCCAAGAGTTAGTTACTAGGTAAGAGGTTTAAAAGTTAATAGAAATCTAGTATTAGAAACATTCTAGAAAGTAACTTAACACTAGGACAGAGCTTTTAGTGGGCTAGCTTAAGAAGTTTAGGAATATTCTTATCCATAAAAAGATTTAAATTTAGAAAAAGAATAAGAGCGGGTTACTTATTGGGGTTGGGATAAACTTATAAATTAGAATTCTAACAGAAGAATAAAACAGTTTCAGGAAATATAACTATATTTATTATACTTAAAATATTAGCTATTGCGCTTTCGGGCTTCTCATTTAGCTAACTTAATAAAAGTATAGTTAAAGGTATTAATTTCCATAATATTAGAATCTCTTTATAATACAAATTACGGCCTAGTAAGACGTAGTAAAGAGAAATACTAAAAGTTATTATTATATAAAGATATTAGGTTAGCGTAGTTATTTAATGTATTAAAGATTTTAATATCTACTATTACCTAGTAGAAATCATCGTTTAATGATCTTTTTAGCTAAGTAATTAGACTAATTTCATTTAGTCTAGTGTCAACAACTAGTCTACAGAATTTAGTAAAGTAAATAATAAAACTTTTCTATTCTTAATAAAATAAATTAAGCTTACTTAAGGTAGTAAGTTTCCTATTTAGGTCTCTATATATAGCTTATAGAAAAACGATTAATTATTCTACTAAGTATATATTCTTATTTATAAGAGGGTTTATAAGTGTTACTGGGTCCTTCTCTAGTCTTAAATATACATATAGAAGTTAAGAGCATTTAATAGAATATTAGTTAGTATTATCTTTAAGCTTATAGTTAAGTTTCCTAATAAAAATATATAGATTCTTTTATTTTCTAGTAAAAATTAAGGAGTTAGGTAGGTAGTCAGATTTTATTATTATTAATAGTATAATAGGTTTTAGTATAATAATTAATCTCATGTTCCTAACCATAGCTTAAGGAACTTAAAGATAGGTACTAGTTATAATTATAAATAAGATTAGAGTTATAAAACTTAAGCCACTTCTAAATAAACTAGTAATAAGAGCTAGACTTTTTTTAACAGGGGAGATAGTAATAGCAAGAGTTAAACTAATAAACACTTATTTTATTTTATTAAGCTTAATATAAAAAACTTTTATATTCTCTTTATATTAGGTTTCTTGCCTTATTAAAGTATTTATAAGTGATTTATTACTCACTTTTAGAGTCACAAGTTAAGAGGTAAAGTCTCTAAGGATTTTAGTAAAATTTAGGTTATTTATTATAAGAAATTAGTAAAGACATAATATAATATTACGGTAGTGCTATAAGTAGAGAGTTAAGTGCTTAATAAAAAGCGTTAATTAATTACTAAGTATAATACCAGATAATAATTTAAAACATTACGTGAAAAAAGAAAGAATATAATAAGTTATAAGCTAAAATATTTAGGGCGAGAGCTTATGCGCTAGTATAAAGCCAATATATAAATATATAATATAATAAAAAGACTTATAAGAAAGGCTTCTTTAGAAGGCTCTTATAAGGTATTACAGATAATTACCATAATATCTATATAAAATAGTAGGTCTAACTAGTTATTCTAATAATAATTAATAAATAAATATAAGTGCTAGTTAATATACTAGTTTAAGACTTTAGTATTACTATTAGTTTAGAGATAATATGGTATTAAGAGCTTTTACTTAATTTCTATTAGTTAATACAGCTTATCTATAAATGCTAAAGTAAACTAAGAACTATGATTAGAGACTATTAATCTAAACAAACTAAATACTTACTAGATATAATAATAGTATATATTAGCTACTTAAGTAGCTATAGTTATTTTATAATAAGATAATAAGAAGTAGTATTTACTTAACTAGTTTATAATAATAAAAACACAGTCATATCCTTTCTTATCTAGAGAGAAGAATTTAAAATTTATAGAAACATTTTACTATACTTACTTAAAAATTAATAGTAATTTAAGTAAGCCTAAAGTTTTATTATAAAGTATATAGCTTTATTTATAAGCTTTATATATAGTTATATAATTATCTATATCTTTACTTATATAGCTCTAGTAGTAGTGGTTATGAAGTAGCTTATTTATTTTTTTCTTATTTAAATAAATAGTCACCTAAATAGCATAAATAGCTTAAATAAAATAGGTTTTTAAGAAGTATATAATAGAAACTACTAGTTTACTATAGTACGTAAAAAGACTTTAGCTAAGTTTTTATACTAAATAGTTACTAGAAGGAGTACGCTCTTAGAATAGTTATAAACTCTTATAACTATAATTCACCTTAATAATATAATTAATTAGTAAGTAAGAGTTATTTAAAGGTAGTAAAATTATAAAAGTATTAATAGTAATTATTTTAATTATATTAGTAACTAGCATGCCTTTTATTAATAGTATAGCTAGGTTATTACTTATAGTCTTAATAAAACTAATATTAATTTACTCTACTAAAAAAAAACGGCGCGTGTTTAGGCTACTTTATTTTTATTTTTTTAAGTTTTTAATTTCTTTTACTTACGCGAGAGCGCGTCAGCTACTATATTAACTATACTAAAATAATAAATAAATATTAAGTAATAGTTTATTATACTTATTACTTAGTATATCTAGTAGGGAGTAAGCTCTTACTTTATAAAGAAATACTCTAGTATATAGTAATTAGTTAAAGTACTAAATAACTCTATAGTCTATAAGCCTATAAGCTATAAGTGCTATTCTTAAAGGCTATAAATTATAGCTAATATTTTTTTATTATATATATTATAGTTTATCAAGAGCTTACTTATAGTCTTAGAGTAGAAAACTATAAATTATTAAAAGCTATTTTCTTAAAGCTATAATAGTATCTTTATAATAACTTTATTATTTATATTTATCTCTATACGCGTCTGGTGGTAGGACGAGTAGTAAGTTAAAATATTATTTAATAATATTAAATCTTTAGCTTATTAAAAAACTATTAGCTTATATTTACTAAAGGTGTACTATATACCCTTTTTAAGCAGCTTAATAAGCAGTTAAATAATACATTTATAGTCTTTTAGAAAAGCTTTATAGAAATTATAGAATCTTAAGAAAAATTATAGGCTCTTAACTAATATAGGTACTGGCTATTTCTATATTATAGTAACTTCTTAGAGTCCTTTTAAATCCCTTTTATACTAATAATAAGGCTTAAGAACTTTATTCTAGTAATAATAAACTTTCTCTTTTTAATATCTACTTAGAGACTAGTATTTTAGAAATATTTTAGTACTTAAGTAACATACCCCTCATACTACAGCAAGTCTTTAAAATAAATTAAAATATTATTAAAGTAAGTAATATAAAAGTCATTAAGTAGACTATAAAGCACCTTATTAATATAGTACTAAAATATAGTAGGGCTATTATAGAGACTAAATAATAGTATATAATACTTATAGTTCCTATACTAAATACAGAATATAATTAAGTTTTTTATATTCTTATTTAAATATATATAATAGAAAATCTATTATATATTAAGCTTAGTAAATACTTTTATACGCGCTAGCCAAGTAAGAGTTTTCTAAATTAATAAAATTAGATAAGTATTTTTTTTATAATAGTATTAAGTTTATAGTAATTAATATAGAAACGCTACTCTTCTCTAGACTTCTTAGTAAATAATACTAAAAAAATATATAAAACATTACTATAAGTAATAATACCTTATTAAAAGTAGTTATTTAAGTAGATTTTAATAAGTTATAGCTGTTTAAGAGATATACTATATAATAAACTTAATATTAGTATATTTTTAGCTGTTAATTTAATATTATAGTTAATATCTTTATAATATAAGGGTAGTATATCTGAGTTCTTTTTTAAAAAGTAAACTTAAATTACACTAACATAACTAAAGTAGAATAGTTTTTACTTAATATATTACTAAAGTTTCTTTTTTTCTGTAAGGTTTTTATTTACTTAATAGGACTCTTTTAATAAAGCTTTTACTAAAGAGTTTTAAAAAAAAGACTCTAGATCTAACAGATTAAGCTTATCTTTATAGTTCTAAATAAGCTTATTTATTTTATATATACTAGTATACCTTAGCACAGTTTCCTTCTACTATATATATATTATAAAAGTAATAGCTTTTATAGTATTAATCTTAAGGCCTACTTTAGAGAGATTTTTGTATAAGATAAATTAAAAATAAAAAATTTACTTACCTAGCTCTAGCTATTATTATAAATAAAGCTATTTTTTTATCTTTTTAAGATTTTTTTACTATACTATATGCTAAGGTAAGCGCTGAGGTAGCTTATAGATATATTATAAAATTACTATATTTATTAGCTTATCACGTCAGTTAGTATTAGCTTAATATAAAAAATTAATTTTAATTAATAAGCTTTATATTAAAATAATAATATTATACTTATAGTTAATTAGCTTATTATCTAGCTATTTTAGTATTTATTTTTTATAGTTAATTAAAGCACTTACGTCTTTAAATAGCTTACAGCTAATTATAAAATCATAATAGCTAATATTATAAAAAAAATAAAAAAATAATAAGTAATAGTTATTTAGTACTAAATTAACCTAAAAGTATTTATTTACTTATCTATTTAATCTATTATTGTAGCTAGTTAGGGGGATAGATTTTATTTAGTAAGTTTTTATTTTAAACCCTTTCTTAATAGCACGTATATACTTTAGGTGTATTAAAATAAAACTACTAGCTTTAATATTAAAAAAACTACTTAACTTTATAACTAGTTTATTAGTAGAGATATAATAAGATAGAATAAAAACCAGTCTACTAAATAGTAGTTAATAAAAGTTAAACTAGTTAGTAGCTTTAGGGAGTAACTTTAGGAAAAAGACTTCCCTTAAAATAAGTCTTTCCCTAATAGTTTCTTTATAGTAAGCTAAAACTTCTTATTATTACTAGTATTCTAGGGCGTATAGAGCTTTTTATTAGTATCTATAAGCTTAATTACTTTAGCTATAGCTTAAACAGATAGTTAATAGTCTTTTATAAAGTAACTAGATTTTCCATAATTATAGCAACTAGCTAGCTTAGGGATAGGTATTAGTAGAATAATAGTAGCTACTACGCAAGTTAGGCGCTTAGCTTCTAGATAAGACTACTAAGTTAGCAGTAACTAAGTTTTCCTAGTTCTTTTATTAATCTACTTAGTAGCTTTCTTAGCGCTGAGAGCTAGCTCTCTAGCAAAGTCTTAAGCTAAGTCTACGTACTTATTATACTAGTTACGGTACTACTATTAGTAGATGCCCATCTACGTACGTAAAGCGTCTGGAAGCTTCTTATGAAATTCTTCTACCTATTAGTCTACAGGCAGGCTGCGTTCTTAAGCTAGGCAGAAGAAGTCACCTTAAAATACAGTAAAGTTAGTAGGGTCTCTAAAATAGAGCTTCTGGAAATCGCGGTAAGCATTAAGTCTCTTATATAGGTCGCTGTATGTCCTCTCTAGGCGATTTACTATATACTAGTAGCTAACTAGCTGCTCACTCTCTCTTACTATACATATGAGTGTTAAAAGGTACTAATTAACAGGACCTTCCATACGCGTACGCATGTAAGAGACGATGTTCTCCTAAGTAGCTTACTTACTAGCTCCAGTAAACCAGTCTCAGTTAGTACGTACCTTGTCCTCTAGGACATCCCTCCATTAATCAAAGGTGACGTCCTTGCCGTTCTTAAGCATTGGCAGGTTGGGAAATCGGGCTGAGCGGCTGTTGCCTTGATGGCTGCCTACAGTAGGCGTAGCTAGTAGAGTAGCTAGTACGTAGAGTAATACTTAAGGAGTTTGGTTACTAAGATCTCCTATATTAGAACCATCGTCAGGTCCTACAGCTACATAGCTAGTCTAGTTCTGAAAAATCTGTAGCAGAGCTGTGAAGCACGTCTTCTTTACTAGTGTCAACAATAACACTAGGCTGGCCTTTGCAGAGAGGAAGGAGTGTATATTATGTATAGGTTTCTTTATCTGTACCCTTAGTATCTTGATCTTGTTCTCTTAATCCGCTACGCGCTTGAGCGTGTTATTCAGTAGCTGATGAAGCTCAGCAAGCTCGTCTCTAGCCTTGTTAAGCTCAGTTTCGGCCGTGTTGAGCGCTTTTCCTAGCGTATCGGTATAGTTATAATGTGTGAGTACTTTAAGGTAGCTACGCTCTAGCTCGCTAGCGATTATCGCTTAATCAAGAATCATTAGGGTAGGAAGCGTAACCTCTATCTCCTAAGGCTCGTAGGTGTCAGTTCTCTAGGTAGTGCTCTTAGTAGTAGCCATGAAGGGTTTCTTATCGTGTCGTGCTTAAGTGCGGAGCTTCTTGATAGTGTAGTCTTCTCTAATTACGTTATTAGGATAGTGCGTGGCGGCACACCTAAGTGACTTAGGAATAAACGTGTAGTCGTTGCTAGTGGCTGTTGCCTTAGGATTGATTCTTATCTCTAGCGTGGAGAGCTTTCCCATGGTCTTAACCTATTTATTCTTATATGTGTATAGAGCTTCTGGCCTTTAGCAGGGTGAAGTGATTGGCTGATTCTCTAGCGTGGAGAAAACGAGCTGGTGGTGCTCACAGGGGTCGGTTTCTCTAGCAGAAAGAGGGTAGTTCCCGCGGGGGGGGGGGGGGGTCTGCTAGAGCTCTCATAGCTCTCTTCCAATCTAATAGGTATGTTGCCTACTGCTGTAGGTCTTTTGGTTACCTACTAAGTCACTCTTAAGGCCTACCGCGCAGAGCTTATATAGGCTATTACTTAGGGTTTTAATTGCCTACTGCTGTAGGGCTTTCCGATGGAGATTATATAGTTAACAAACTAACGACTTAGCGTAGTCGTGTAATTAATTCTCCAGGTGCAGTTATTAACGAATTAAATGCTCAAGTTAATTACGCGGCTTGACCTCAATATTGTGTCACCATCATCCAGCCGAGTTAGAGGGATCTTAGTGTAATGTGATAACGGGCACGGTCTTCACGCGTCGTAGCATAAATGCAGGTTGACGGAATAAGTTGGCTCTATTTTAGCTATACTAAGATGAGAAGAGAAGAGGTATAAAGGGGGCTCGCCTCTAAATAGGGCGGTACATGGCCTAAGCGCGAGCTAGCCATGCACCGAGCTCTGTGCTAGATCGTGGCTGGCGTAGCCAGTTGCGATATCATGTAACCTATAGTGAGCCAATCAAGCAGCACCGTCACATAAAGTATAATATAAAACTAAAATTTATATTATAAAATTTATAAATAATATTAATAAAATACTTAACTTTATAAAATTTAAAAAAAAATTAGTTTATTTAACTAAAAAATTATAACTAAACATTAATAATTGAACTTATTAAAATAATTATTTAAAATTTAGGACTTTTCTTAATTTTTTTTTTTTATAAAAGTATTATTATTTATTAATTTTAGTTAATTTTATTAACTAAGTAAAATACTTAATTATAGTATATTTAATTAAGTATTTTAATAACTATATAAAGTTTCATAAACTTACAACTTATTAATATTTAATTTTACAAAAATATTAAAATTATACTACTTTTTTATATATAAAATTTTTTATTACTAATTTTTTAACTTTTACTAAAATAAACTAAAACTAATTTATTATAATATTTTATTTAAATTAAAATATTTTATTATATTATAAGTATTTTAGTTTTTTAATATTATATAAAAGCAAATAGTAAGTTTAAAAAATTATATAAATATATACTAAAAAAACTTACTTTTATATAACTCTAATGTTACTTAAAAATTTTTTAACTTAAAATACATTATATAATTATTTAATAAATAGATATAATATGTATATTAATTAACTTATTAATAGCTTTTTTAAAAAGTTTTAATTAGTATTAATTTTATTTCTATTATTAATAAAATTATACTTTTGGTTTTAAATATTAACTTTAATTAAAATTAGAAAAAAATTAAGTAGTTACATATTTAAGTACTTTTTAACAAAATAAACAAAATTTAACTTATATTTACTTTTTTAAAAAATTTGTAAAGTTTGTATAAACTGTTAATATATTATTATATAATAAAATTTATATAAATAAAGTAGTAATTTAATTTAATTAAAAGCTTAAAACTTTTTTTATTTTTATATTAATATTAACTAAAAGTTTTACTATTTTAACTTTTATATAATAGGTGTAATTTTTCGGTTTTTAGCATATAATATTAAATAAACTAAATATATAATAAAAAATATTAGTAAAAAAAATTCTATGTATTAAAGGTATAGTCTTTATTTAATTAGTATTAAAAAATGATCAAGTGATTCTTTTATTCATTTAATATAATTTACTAGAGCAAATTCTACTACGTTACGTTCCTGTATCTAAGGAAGTAGGAGGATGCTACACGTATCGTCAACTAGTGCATATAAATATTTGTGCCAATATAGAACCAGTCGACGATGTGACTTATAGATCTTCATCACATGGTGTAACTATTTGAACCGGGGACCTTCGGCAACGAAGTTGAGCCGTATCGACATCCCAACTAGGAAGAAATAGCAAATAAACGGCTTAAGAGGGGAGGGCAGCGTGATACATATATAACAAATCCCTCCCAACTTACCATCTACCAACCCGAGCCTTTTTAACGCAGTGATTGTGAAAATAACGAAACGGTCGCTATTGTGACGTCAATGCCTACAGGAATTCATTGACAATACGTAGTCCGCAGTTGCCACATCGATTAGGCGTATTCGGGCTGATAACTCTAATCCTACTAAACCTGAAAATAACGTGAAATTGGACCAGGAGAATTAGTCAGTATATGGAGGTTAACATAACATCCGCTGATCTCATCTTAGACTGAGTGCTGGTATACGAGCCCAGAGTTCTGGCGAAGCACGCTTAAAAGGCACCCACGCCGAAGAGGCACGACGATAAGATGTTTCGCTCTAGGCACGACTGCTTGATGGAATCCAATAGCGACACATATTGTTTATGATCCCTTTCGTAGCTAGGGAGACAGGCCCAAGGAAGAATGGGCAGGTGTCGCAATTAGCTTTTTAGGGCCCCTTCCTGAGCAGAGACTCACTACATAACATCAGAGGACCAAACGGAATTCATCCTAATCCCCGTCGCTAACCAAAATAGATTAGATAAAGAATGAACAATCATAGGAGATGGCAGACTGAGCAGAATTTGAACTTGGGTAGTGAGCAAAACTGCGGCGTGCATTCTGGTCTTGGCGCAGCGGTCGCGTGGTGCACGACATCCGAAAATCAACCAGGGGGGGGGCAATCTTCTCTTGTGAACGGCCTTTGCCTACCCCTCGGCTTGAGCAAAGCAATGAGCACACTAACGGCTTAGCGTCTTTCCATGCAAGAGCTATCGGAGGCTACCAGAGAAGAGATGAATGTCTAGTCATGGCTTGAACAAGCAACCTTTTGATGCTCGTGGCGACTTTGAGCAATGCAGCGATAACGACGGGCTCAAAGGTTGCGTCTCATTTCTTAAAATTCGTCCCGTTATCGATACAATCTAACTCTACCATTAAAAAAAGGGTAAAACCTAATACATACAGTATCCGACCAATCAAACTCGTATCACCGCTTCCGCTTCAAAAAGTCCACCGCCGTTCCCGTTTCACCAGGAGCGATAACACTGATACGGGCAAAGACCATATCTGCGGAGCCGAAGGTCTCATCTATATAGATAGAGAATGGTATCTATGTACACCTTGGAAAGGGATATAAACGTACTGCCATCATTCTACTGCCTATGGTTCTCTTCTCGGGTGT
Organism: Zopfia rhizophila CBS 207.26; assembly: GCA_010093925.1. Classification (NCBI taxonomy): domain Eukaryota; kingdom Fungi; phylum Ascomycota; class Dothideomycetes; family Zopfiaceae; genus Zopfia; species Zopfia rhizophila. The sequence goes on from ML994616.1 coordinate 369,754, forward strand.
GCAGGAATGAGTTCAGCGCGGCAAGGTTGTATGCAGAGAATTCCCAGAGCTCAGTGAACCCTGGGGTATCTGACCCAAAGATGCTTTTCAAAATCAGTGGGGACAAGCGCAGAAACACCGTAGAGACTATCCAACATGTATGTAGCAGATAGCTGTTGTTCTATTTCTGTCAGCTTTGCAGTGCTTGTAACCGAGCGCACTGGGATGAAAGTCATGGCCAACCTGCATTTAAAACTATGGAGGACTATCCTACTTAAATAAAGAACTTTGCAAAGATCGACAGGAGATGATCGACAGGTAATGACAGTATGCTTCATCAATGTTTCACGATGACTTTGAATGACGCTATTTTTAGTGCAAGGTAGCAAGGTTGCATATCTTGGTTCTGCAAATAGTTACGAACGCAATCGCGGCAATGTGCAAGCTGTGCGGAGCAATAATAATCATTTACTTCATAGTAGGGGGTAGAGCCAGAATCGAAAGCCGCCTTAATCAAGGAAGATTTCTTGCAAGTCTCGTAATCCTCTTTATGCCATATAATCTGGCCATAACTAGGCTTGCATCTTTGCTCAGATACTATTTGCCCTTAGCGTTTACCCTAGGGTTATCAAGCGCCGAGTTGAAGGAAGTATTAGGCTTGCAGAACGCCTTGGGAATAGCTGACCGTTGAGCCGCACTATTGCCAGGCAGGAATACTGCTACCACAATCAGGATATTGCCTTAGAATTAGATATCTGAATCAAGCAAAGAGTAATGTTTCTGTTCCATTTCGCATTAGACGTCCTTATACTCTTGTTCAGAACCACATTTCAACCTTCTCGAATTTCTAAGCGGTATATACACCGAAGGTAATTTATCTCGCTCGTAAAGCGCCATTTCCCTTTAAAGCGACTCCAGCAGTGTAACGGGCAGAAGGGGGGAAAATTGACAAGGACTGTCTGTAACCCAGTGCTGGCCTCTCAGGTAGCACCATGTTGCCCAGTGGCAAAATGCACCCGAAGACGTCCTCGCTCATTCCGTACGTGGAACAAAGCAGTAACTCTTCCATGGGCTATAATCGACGAAGGACGCCACGTCTAGCTAAACTTTTTCGCCTTGACTCCCTACCCCAACGTCGTGCCATGTCCTCGAAAAAACTGAAGAATGTGATGCGAAGACTCTTACACCTGGTTCTGCTCGGAGATCGTTCTGAACTGACAATGGACTTAAACCGACTGGTGGTTATCGCCAGATAGACACAATGCTGGAACGTAGTGGAAAACGGAGCAGTCACTGTTGCTGCAAAATATGCGTTTGGCAGGAAGATGAATGTGCTACTCTGTTAAATGCCGATTTGACGATCAGCAAGATAAATATGTGTTCGTAGGGTTTCGATCGCGTCAACTGAGAGCTCAGCCAAGCGAAGAATTGATTCGAGTCAATGTAGTAAGAGCATCTTGTACTCTTAAGCTTGTGCGAGTTGTGCGTTGGCAGACATGGAGCCTTGCCTATGACGGATTGGAGTGAGCCTGCCTCATGTAAAAGGACGAGTTACCACCAACAGGTACGCCAAGAAACCTCCACAACCTGTCTCAGACAGGTGAATTCATGGCACTGTCCACTGGAGCGGACGAAACCTTTTCCACTACGCTAGAATTTCGGCTACTCTTCTTTGTGAAGTAATCATCCCACCACTGCTTTGACATCGGGGACTGAGTCTTATGCGGCATTAGATTCCACTGCAACATACTTTCCTCTTCATAATCCTCCAATTGAAGAGCAACGTAGACATCTTGCCGTCTCTTCATCTCGAGCTTCTGCAGCTGAGCACGCAGCCTAGTACCAACGATGTGGTCATCGCAGCCAGCTTTAAAGTGTGTAAGAAGAGTCGAAATGACCATGATGAATACTGTGACAATTTGTGTGGCAAGGCCAGACATGCCGAGCGTTATGGCCTGTACCGCAAAACCCGCCCAGCCCATCATTCTGATAATATAGTAGAGTCGTGGGTTCGCAGGAAGGGGGTTATCGATGAAACAAGTCTTGACGATATCCCATGGCGCGTACATAGTGATCATTTTCGCATCCGGTAGAATTACGAGAAATTTGGCTTCAGTGTTATTTACTGAACCCCCATTTTGAGCTCTTTCAGCAGCTGCGTCGAGTGCTTGCCGGTTCTGTTTGATGACATGAGACCTAACGAGGACGGAGATAGCCATCGAGATTGCATTTGCGAGACCCCAGTAGTCGCCTTGGAGGACTGTCAAAGCAATGATACAACCATGCGACACTACTCCAATGAAGGATGCAAGTACCATATCCCAGCGCTGTGGGAACACCTTTTTAGGCGTGGAATCTACCGACCATCGAACCATATTATCGCTTCTTGAGAAGTTCTGCGCAATGCACCAGCGCGCGAACCAGCCCGCCATGCTTGTCGTCGTGATTCCGGCGCTGATGTTGTAAAGTACGTATCCGGATCTTGCATCAGCGAATTGATCGCTGGCGAAAACGAAGGCTCCAAGTAGGGGTAGGTATTCAGCATAACGACTTCTGACGAGGCGTCCAACTGCAGAATCGACTTGCTCCACACCAATCATCGTTATGATACCAAGCGCATCTATGCGGAATGGGCTCCAGTTCAGTACATCGTGGAGCGGTAGCCGACATGTGGCAGAACTGCAGACTGAATCTGCCATTATCCTGGCCTCAAAATGGTTCGAATCATGTGTTGGAGAGAGACGTTTGGATGCAGAGAGGATAATGAACGTCGAGGGGCAAGTGCGGAAGACTGGTTGTCGATAATTCAAAGGCTAAGTGACAGGACCACCAGCGAGATCTCAATGCCCAGGACGTTTGGCTTCGACAAGTTTTTGATGCAAGTTGAAAAATATTTGTCCCTCAGCCTTGTTGGGATGCCTGAATCTGAACCCCACCTCCGTTCTGACCGGTGATGGAAGGTGGTGTCAGAGGTTTTGCTGAGCCGCCGCTGAGCCGAGCGGCGCGCCCAGGCCGCTACCTACCCCCGTCGACAACCCATTGGTACTCCCGAAACTAATGCATGCAGTTAGTAATCGACATGCACATAGCCTGCGCAACCACTTTTCAGGTTCATCCGCTGATCATTTTCCCTTTTACATGGTACTCTGTGTGATCTAAATTTGTAATGAGCCTGCGAAATTATTAATCACTTCAAATCTTTTACTGCCATACCAGAGCCATTGCAAGGCAGTGGATATCAACTTGCTCGGATTATTACGTATCCTTCAAGTCTTAATTATGAGCAATGTCCGTGGTGCCAGCATTAAAAATCTTGTATTGGAGCCCATTACCTGAGGCGAAACTTTTGCACCTCGAGTTCCCCCCTATTCGCGAGGTCAACAGCTCTGCCATCCATGAAACCGTGAAGATACGTTTCTTCAACCAAATTATAGTGATCATCATTTTCGCGGAGACTAAATGGGACTCGGCCTCCAAGAAGCACACACACAAGGTCGCCAGCTTGAATGTTACGCGGCGCGAGTCCAATCAAGCCCATCTCAGTAACAAAAAAACGTTTATGGGTGATGCCGCTTTCCAGGCTTTCTCGCCACCTCTTTTCGTAAAGTTCCACGGGTCTGCGATCTCTAAGCTCCTCCGGTAATAGACTTCGAGTCAGTCCCTTTCGATGTGCCCATCGATTAAAGACTTCAGAGATGTCGGTATCCAAAGAGATTCTCTGATCCGTGACGTTGGTAATGAGCGGATTCTGATCACACAATAAAGTTCGCCAGAATGCTTCCTTCATGGATTGACCGGTCGGCGTGTATGGCTTGTCCCAATCAATATGCCGGGCGGTTTGCAGCCAGTCTCCCTTAAGTAAAGACATTTGTTTCACGCCAAGTCCACAAAGATACATGGAAACCAGAGGTCTTAGGAGGCGTTCCCGGTAAGGATCCCAAAAGGCGGACTCGTTAATGCGTTTCTCCTCGATCATATCTATGTCTTTGTCGTGACAAACGAATTTAATCGTGTCGATCGGTATTCCCCCAAGTTGTATTTCATCAGAGTTGATATGATAATGGTATTCCGCATCAACTTGCGTTCCTTCGGCGGCATTGTATAATCGAGATGACAGTTGATGCGATGGAGTAATATCAGACCAGTCTACCACCCAGGAGGGAAGCTCTGGGATCTTTTTCTTTGATGGATTACAGGCTTGAAGGACTCTTAGATCGCGTTTCTCTTTGATCCAATATCGTGAGAATTCTTTGTAGAGATCTTGCGTCGTTAAATACCCGTAATTCACCAGCCGCGAGAAATGCTCGACGTCGTCCGAAGGTTTATTTTTGTATGCTCCAGCTGCTCCGAGAACACCGAAAATCTTGTCCCGCCTCAGCTGAGTATTACGATGCCGAACATTAATAACAATATCCAGCAGATCGGGGGAGTGACCAATATTCAGACTGTCAAGAACATGTAGATACTGACGGCCAGGCATGACTTGAAATGGAGTGACTCGCGTATTCGACAGATCGTGGGCCATAACGAGCAGCATCGAGAACCGTAATTCAGCCCAGGGGATAATTTCGTCACCAATATAAACGGTGGCGCTCCGTGCAAGTTCCTTCTCTTGCCAAGTCCAAACTCTATCGAACCATCTCCTCGATAGTAAATTGCGAAGTGCTTCCCATGCTCTTGCGTCATCGCGAATACCCAGAGATTTCAAGTCGATACGATCGAAGAATGGCTGGCATTCCCTTTGCAGAAAGTTCCAGAACAATTTTTGGTCGATAGCATCAGGAGTAGTATCCGCCCTTCGAATAATTTGGTCCCAGCGCTTGCGAAATCCTACTGTATGGTTCGCATCATACCATGAAATAAATGCATTGAGCATCCCCTTAACCAATTGAAGAGCCATCCTGGTCCGCGGTTTGCTAGATACTTCGCCAAGCCATATCGGTACGTCTTGAGCTCTACCATAGACTTCGCCCATGAGTCTGACTTGCTCAGTGCGTTCAACGGGGTCCGCCTCATTAATACAAATACTGTCAATCCAAAATGGTTTCATCGCATGAGTTTTCCTGAAGCGGTATAATGCTTCAAGAAGATTCCGCTTCACTGGGAACTCAATTCCGTTTACAAGGACGTTGGTCATTTGGAGGTATGGATTTTTGACATTTTCCAATTTCTTCCTCTTCCATTGGTCGCTCGGATACGGATTTCCTCCGGTGTAAGACAATGCTAAGTACGGAGGTGCCTCATCAAGGCTGCAATGAGCCATCAAAAGCTCGACGGCGCTGCTTGGAGAATCGTTTGGTATGATGAAAAGCAAGCGAATTTCTCTTTCCTTAGAAACTAGCCGCTTACTGAATACTGAGCTGGCATTGTCGTGAATAGTAAGCCGGTACTCTTTGAAAAAATTTGCATTCAGCCCATATTTTTCAAGGATCGAGCCAGCTGAATACAGGGTGGACAGATGATGTCTTCTCAATACGCATGATGGCCAAGTTGATTCAGGCTGTTTCCAGTACAGGATTCCACCTCGTGCTGGCCGTTGCCAGAAAAGTCCCCTGAATATCCATCGACATTGGAGTCCCATGAGCGTCATAACGCGCCTTAGACGACTTTGGAGGCTATGGGAAGTCGGCCTAGGTACGTGTCGGCGCGTGGAAACCAAATTGATCTTACAATTAAGGAGTTAATAAATGAACATAATGTTATGGAGCCTTGCGACAACGTCGCGACCTGTTGTCGCCGTGATGGTAGGCAGGGTGAGGTTTGCGTCCTTCAGCCCCATGCTCTTTAAGTAGTTTTGGCCCCCACGTCTCTGGATATTGGCGCGCTTGTTGCCGAGTGGTCTGATCCCGGCCTATGTATGGAGATGCCGGGGCCGGGGGTAAAGAAGTGCACACCGCCTTTAACGGATTCTGCCGGCAATAAAATTAAACCCCCTCTTGCGTTAATTAAAAGTATGAAGATAAGCGCTTACTACACGCTCGTGCCACCACAAGTAAATAACACCTCAACCACCACCATCTAGGTGTATTATACACTTCTTTTTCACACGCAATCTACTCCTCCTATTGCTAGAATGCCAGAACGCTGTAAAAGAAAGCTACAGGTCTTTTCTACGCCACCGCCAGTCGTCGCGCCGCCCGAAAGAGGTCATCGCGACCCTATCGAAACCCCACAACGTTCTGCAGTACTCGCGGTGCTGTACTACGCCCACGTACAAAATCAATACTGCCCTATGCTCAAAGTAGCACAGACCTTTAGCTTATCTGAAGCAGAGGTCTCGCAGATCGCTCACAGTAAACGCGCGCGGCGTCTCCATAACTCAGACGAACCTGACACTCATGGGAGGCCTCGTCAACTCACGAATTCTGACGCCAACGCGATCGCGAGCTATATTGATCAGTGCGAGTTTGAAGAGAAATGCTTGCCTTGGCCAGAGCTTGCGCACAGAGCTGGTGTTAATCCACCAGAAGGGAAGGAGAATTACTGTCAGCAGACAATATTAAAGCACGTACAAGAGGTCTCTGGCATAGAAACCCATAAAGCAGCTATTAAGGAAGATCATCCGCCTAAGAGGCGTGAGGAAAGAGTCATCTGGTGCAAGCTTCAGCTTGAATTACGCCCTCACGGCGTACACTGGAGGAGGGTTATCTGGTGCGACGAGATCCATTGGAGTACTGGGCCTAGATACCCTAAAAATATTAAAAGAAGGCCTGGAGAGCGCTTTAAGAAGAAGAACGTTCAGCTTAATAAGCGACCTGACCTAGAGCAGCAGCAGAAGTTCCACATCTTCTGCGTACTTGGCTATAACTTTGCCTAGGCAATTCCGTACGACGCAGGTAATGCCAATGGCAAGATGAACGCTAAGACTTTTCTTACTATACTGCCACAGCTACAAAAGGAAATACTTGGCCTAGACCTCGTCTTGTATCAAGATCGTGACTCTGCTCATCTTTTAAAGTCGGTGTTGAATTGGATGGATCACCACGGCATGGATCATCTTAAGGGCCCTCCTAAGTCTCCTAATCTATTAGTAATGGAGACCTGGGTTAAGCCTCTGCGCCAGAAGTTCTATCAAAGGCACTGTAAGACAGCTTATACAGGCGTGCAGAGGTTCTACAAAATATGGGCAGAGATGAAGGCTGATAAGATTAATAAGACTGTAGATAGCTATCCCGCGCGCCTCCACGAAGTAATTCGACAGGAGGGAGCTGCAACTAAGTACTGAGAGCTTATACAATTAATTCTACTCGAAAATTCAACTGTAATACACTGTATAGGCGTTATTAAATAACGTGGTGAGCTAAGCGAATAATAAGCGCTTATCTTCATACTTTTAATTAACACGAGAGACCCCTTAAGTTTTATCCCCATGCACTGCCAGATTCGCCGCAGGCTCCGTGCGCTCGCCAAGAGCTAATACGGCCAATTAGACAGCAAGAATCCTGTATTTGTAAGCGACAATGGGAAAATATGCATGTTCATATAACGTATTCGATAAGCGAGTGGGTTGGACAAGCGAGCGGGTCACCTCGAAACTCACCAAAAAATCAAGAATTCGCACTTGAATATCTCAACAACCACATAATGATAAATTCTAAAAATTTAACAGGTAACTGGGAGTGCTTCGAAATAGATATCATTGAATTTTTAAAAGCTAGCAATTAATGGTTATTAATATATTTAGGAAAAAGTGAATTTGGGGGCCGAAATTCTACTATCTCAATAACTATTAATCCATAGCAGCTAAAAGTTTAATGGCATCTATTTCGAAGCACTCCAAGTTACCTGTTAAATTTTTAGAATTTATCATTATATTGTTGTTGAGATATTCAAGTGCAAATTCTTGATTTTTTGGTGAGTTTTGAGGTCCAACCCACTCGCTTATCGAATACGTTAATAGGTTGACTATAGGAAACCGACACCGATAGGTGCCGCATCTGAGCTAAAATCCCTTCCGACTTTTTATAACTAATGAAACTCAATTTTGCGTTGTGTAGCTCTAGTGTTTTGACTCTAATTCTCCCTATATTCCTGTGTTTTCTAAAATCTTGAATATTTTATTAAGCTAGCTACCTACACGAGCCATCTAAAAACTATAGCAGAAATATATAATACTATAAAATCTTAAAGTCATATAAAAGTTAAGTATTTCTATTAGCTATAGAAGTAGGTAAAATAATCCTTTATTTAGCTAACTAGTTTAATTACGTGATATTATATAGAGTTATCCTTCTATATAGTGCCCTAAATTTATATTAATAATATATCCTTTTTACTTAATTTTTTACGTTCTTGTAAAGAAATATTGCTAAAAAAAAATTATAGAAAAAAAAAAAAAGTATTTATACATTTATAAAGCATTTTTTTACTAATAAAAAAATTTAATAACTTATTTACTTAAATTTTATATTAAATAAACTAAATATATATGTTTATAAAAATATTAAATTTAAATAAAAAAAAATTAATATATTTTTTTTTTTTTAATTAAAGTAAATTTATTAAAAATATAAATATTTAATATATTTTATAAAAAACTAGCTTACTTAAGTAACTAGCTTATTTTAACAATAAATTAAACTTTAATAATAAAATACTTAATAATACTATAATAAATTTACTTATTTTAAATTTAGTAGAATTACTTTAACTTTAATATATACTTTTTTAAGTTTTTTTATTATACTTTAATTTATTATAAAGACTATAGTACTTTTTTACTAATAAGCTACTTTTTATAGTATTTTATATAAAAAAATTTTTAGTTTGTTTTATATTGTTACTATTAATAAAAACTATTATACTCTTTATTTTATTTATAGTAATTATTTCTTTAATTTATATATACTTTTTTTTAAAATTTTTATACTTTATTAACTTTTTATATATTAGTATTATTTTATATACTATTTTTTTAGTATGTTTTTATAGTTAATTAATTAATTAAATTATAAAAGTAAGTAAAAAATATTAGTAGTATTAAATTTATTTATAATTTAATATAAATTAAAAGCTAATTTTGTATATACTATATAGTATTTATAATTTTTATAGAGCCTTTTATAGTAGCTTTAGTGTAAGTATATAAAAACACATGTTAATTTAAAATAAAATAGTATTTAAGTTAAATAAAGCTAGGCTAATATTTTAAAAGTTTTTTAAAATATTACTTTTTAAATAAGCTTTTTTATAAGCTACTATAAAAACTAAAAAAAAAACTATTTTTAGTAATATATTAAATATGTTAGTATAAAAGCTTACTAATTTATATACTATATACTTTTTTTAAGAGTATAAAATAGTTTATATTAAGTAGCTAACTAAGTACAATAAGTATCACAGTATATAAAAAGTAAAAAAATTTTATTTTTTATAATTTTTTAAAAAGTTTAGTAAGTTTTAGCTTTTATAGCTATTAATAATTAGTAGTTAATATAATTTTATAGTATACTTTTTTATATACTTATTAAAATACTTTAATTATATAACTTTAAGTTTATTATTTATTTAGCTATTTTTACTACAGCTAACTTTCTCGTTATAAAATATACCTTACTTTTTAAACTAAGTATTAATATAGCTTTTTTTATAAAAATAATAAATAATAAAAGTATTTACTTTATTATATTTATTATTTTTATAACTATAATTTATGCATAATTACTTAATTAAATAAGTTTATACTTTTTTAAATATTTATTAGTATTAGTTATAACTATTTTAGTTTCTATTATTTTTATTATAAAGCTAATTTTATTAAAGTTATAAGTATTTTTATTTTAAATTTTATACTTTTTTTATTTTTTAAACTAATTTAAACTATATGTTAATAAGTACTAGATTTTTATTTAAAGCTTACTATTAATTATATATATATGTAAAATTTATTTTTATTTTATTTCTATACTTTATAAATAAGTTTACTAAGTTTTTATAAACACTTTTTTTACTTTATACTTTTAGTAAATTATTAGTTATTACGTGTATTCAAAACTTTATAATTAGAAATTTTCGTATATTAAAGTTAAATATATGTTTAATAAGTACTTTTTTTATATAAAGTAAGCTATATTAATTTAAGCTTAATATTATATTTTATAAGTATTTTAGTAAAATAATATAAGTTATTATATACATAATAAAAGGTTTATTATTTAAATTATATAACTATAAATAAATTTAATACAATTTAAAGTTACATATTATTGCTAAGTTAATATATTATAATATTAAAGTTAGTAAATAGAATTTTAGTATTAAAGTAAACTTGTTACTTAAACTAGCTAGTTTTTTATAAAATATGTTACTATTATCCTTTTTTATTTAATAATTTTTTAATTATATTAACTTTATTTCTAATTACTTTTAAATAATATAACTAGTTTTTAGTATTTTAAAAAAGTACTTTTATATATATATATTTTTTTTATTTTAATAATACTTTATACTAAAAAAGCTAGAAATTTTAAAGTTAATAAATTAAAAAACTAAAGCTATTTTACTTTAATTTTTTTAAAATATTATTTTTAATATTAGTTTTATACTTATTACAATTAATAATTTCATGTAAATAAAAATAGTTATAAGTAAAAGTAAGTAATTTTAAAGCTACTTTAATATAAAAAAAATATATATATAAAAAAGTTATTAAAACTTTTATAAAATACTTTTAAAGTAAACATAAAAAATTATTATATAATACTATATAACAATAGTAAATAATAATATTATATATAAATATAGAATGTAATAAGTTACTATAATACTTTACTTTTTTTTAGTTTAAACTTAATTATTAAATTAAGTTCTTATTTTTACTTTTACTTTAAAACACGTAATTAAGTTTTAATATAATAGTATTATATAATTTAAATAAACTTACTAAGTTTAAATTTTTTTTAATAAATTTTATACTTTTTTATAATTTTTTTATAAACTCTTTTATTTTATTAATAGTTATATTATATAAAAAATTTTTTACTTAATTTTATAAAATGCTTTTAATTTAAAAAAAAAATTTAATATTTTTTAATTTTATTACATTATTATTTAAAGTAATACTTTTTTATATTTATATTTAAATTTACTAATTTATCATTATTAATATTAATATTATTATTATTATTATTATTATTATTATTATTATTATTATTATTATTATTATTATTATTATTATTATTATTATTATTATTATTATTATTATTA